>PVIW01011425.1:0-37553 GCA_004026585.1 Noctilio leporinus | reverse complement strand
CCCGCATCCTCGCCAACACTTGTTGTTTGTTGATTTGCTGATGATTGCCATTTTGACAGGTGTGAGGTGGTATCTTAATGCAGTTTTAATTTGCATCTCTCTGATGACTAGTGATGTTGAGCATTCTTTCATATGCCTCTGGGCCCTTTGTATATCTTCCTCAGTGAGTTGTCTGTTCAGGTCCTTTGCCCATTTTTTAATTGGGCTGTGGTGCATTTAATCCACTTACATTGAAGGTTATTATTGATTGATACTTATTAATTGACATTTTCTCACTCTGTACTTGTACTCCTCTTTGGCTTTCTCTGTTTCTTCATTTTATTTATTTATTTATTTTTAAAGCAGACCCTTTAGCATTTCTTGCAATGCTGGTTTGGTACAGATGTATAATTTTATTCTTCTTCTGTCTGTGATACTCCTTATTCCTTCTTCCATCTTGAATGAGAGTCTTGCTGGGTAGTGTATTCTTGATTGCAGGCTTTTGTTTACCATTTGTTGAAATAGTTTTTGCCATTCCCTTCTGGCTTGAATTATTTCTGTTGAATAATCATTTGATAGCCTTATTACAGACCCTTTGTATGTTATTTGTTGTTTGTTTCATGATGCTTTTAGGATTCTCTTTGTCTTTGAAATTTGCCATTTTAATAATAATGTGCCTTGGAGTTGGTCTGTTTGGGTTGATCTTCATTGGGACCCTCTCTGCTTCCTGAACTTGATTAATGTTTTCACTCATCATGTTAGGGAAATTTTCTATCATGACTTTTTTGAACAGGTTTTCCATTCCTTGTTTCTCTTCTCCTTCTGGTATCCCTATGATATGGATGTTATTATGTTTCATGTTGTCCTGCAGCTCTCTTAAACCCTTTTCAATCTTGTTCTGCCTTTTTTCTTTCACTTGTACTGTTTTGGAGTATTTGTCTATGTTGTCTTCCAATTTGCTGATCCAGTCCTCTGCTTCCTGTAGCCTACTGGTGATTTCTTCTACTGTATTCTTCAATTCAGAAATTGTATTCTTTATTTCCTCCTGGCTCTTACTGATAGTTTCAAAGTCCTTTCTGATGCTGGTGTAGTTCTCAGTAAGTTCCTTGTAACTTCCCTGGAGTTGTTTATAGTTTTCTTTGAGCTGGCTCAGCTCATTGAACTTCTCTATCATCATTCTTTTGAATTCCTTATCTGATAGATCATGTGCCTCTGTTTCATTTGGTGATCTTTCTGCTGATTCTTCCTTTCCTTTTGGTGATGAACTGATTCTTTTTTTCCCCCAAATTGGGTGTCTATTGTTGCTTATTTTTTTGTTTTCATTTTTTCCCCCCTTGGATAATCTGCTTCACTTCCTTGACTTTGTTGAGCACCCTTCTGTGTTAGGAGATTTGTGGAGTTCAGTGTTGCAGTCTCCTACATTTTTTCCACTTGTTGCTCTTGGGCTGGCCTTTATGTCATTAACTTGGGCCATCTAGTTGTATTCTGGATTAGTTGTGTATGTTTCTCCTTTCCTTCCAGTTGGCTGATTGCAAGACACTCCTATCCTTTGTCATACACTGTTTTGAGTTGTTCCTAAAACAGAACCACCACTCCAGGCAAAATAACCATACCTTCAGTGTTATCTGTCTCTTTTACTTCCTCTTTTGACTGCCTATGAATGTAACTATATACCCAAACCCTCCAAGGTAATCCCTACTCTTAATCACACCCTCAGCTGCAACTGAGCCAGTCTTAATATGGATGTAGATATATTAAGACTGTTGTATGAGGGGAAAAAAATGATTAAGTTGGCTAAAGTATAGATAGTTTGGAAGGGTGCTGAGGAGTAGCAAAGATAGCAGGGCTATGAGAAATAAAACAAACAGCTTTTCTATTCTATTGAAATGAGGAGAGGGAGAATCAGAAAGCCTCAAGTATGAGTGAACAGTGTAAGCCTATGTATGTAGTTGCCACTTCTGCCTCCCTGTTCACCATTAATGATCCCTGATTTCTCCAGATGGAGCCAGGACCTGTGAGATTTTAGCAGGAAAAAAAAAAAAAAAAGATAATAATAAGAAGAAAGGGTTTAGGTGGCCGTTCACCTTTAATGATCCCTGATTGGTCCAGATGGAGCCAGGACATGTGGGCTTTTAGTAGAGAAAAGAAAAAAAAAATTTTAATTAAGAAAAATAAAATTAAAAAAATAATAATAAAGAAAGGGTTTAGGTGGCTGTTCACCCTTTATGATCTCTAATTCATCTAGGTGGAGCCAGGACCTGTGGGCTTTTAGCAAGAAAAAAATAAAAATAAAAAATAAAAGAAGGGTTTAGGTGGCTGGGGAGGAGCGGAATACTTAGATTGAGGACTGGGAGTGTGTTGTAGCCAGAGAGTGAGTAGATTTAAATCAAGAGTAGGGGGAGGGTCTTGGGTATTTAGGTGAATTGAGGCAGGGGAGAATTAAAAATATGTGAGACATAACTTTTGAAAAGGATATGTTAGGGATAAATAGTTCATTAGCTCGCAGTGTAACTCAGGTGCTTGAGATTAGCAGAAATCCATTTCCTGCCTCTGCCTCTTTTTCTCTGCAGACTACATTCTAGCTGTGTGGTCTTGGAGTGGCAGGGCCTATGATTGTCACAGTCAGGGCTGATTCTGAGTGTCAGCCCCCCAGGTAGGCTGGGCCTCCAATAGCCTAGCTGGGTTTCAGGGCTGCTGGTGTTCTGGGGCCCTCCCTTCTCTGTTTCCGTGTGAAGTCCAGCAGGGTGCTTCTGTGATGTCTATAGCTCCCCACTCCCCATCCAGCTCCTGGAGGATGTTCCTGCCTGTGATAGGTACCTGGCACCCCTGCAGGGCAGCCTGCAACCTTGCTGGCTCCTGTGTTGACTGGCCCTGCCCCTGCAGCTCCTGGAGAAGGAAGCCCCAGTCTGCCAACAGTGCCTGGGGTCCACCAACAGTGCCCAGCTCACCCAGGCAAGGGCCAACCCTCCAGGCAGTCCAGCACTCCGAGGAGTCCTTCACACTGCCTCTGTGATGCATGACTGGCTCCCCAGAGCATCTACAGTGCATCCTTTGTCACTTGCAATGGGCGGGTCAGTTGCCCTTGTTGCATGGTCCTGGCTCACAGTTTGGAGTTTCTGAGCAACCCTGGGGGCCGGTGTGGGTGCCCGGGGCTGGGCCTACCCCCTTGCAGGGGCTTCAGGCTGCTCTTTCCCCGGTGGCCCAGCAGCACTGTTTTGCCCCTCTTGCCACTCTGGTGGGTGCACTTCCCCTCTCTCCCACTCCTGCTCCCCACAGGACACTTCTCTACCTCTATCCCAGTGAGAAGCTTCCTCTCTCTGTTGGAGCAAGTCTCTCACACAGTTCCTCCCTTGCAGGAGTTCAATTCCTCATTCCCTCCAGAGTTTGCCCTCACTGTCCACACTTCACTGCTCAGATTTCTGGTCACCAGGTAGCCTGGAGCTGGCTTCAGTTAGAGACACTCCTCTGGGTAGATCCACCATGGCCCAGAGCTGACCTTGGCCCGTTGGCCGGTTTGGAAATGTCTCACCTGCTCTTCTGTAGGTCTCCGTTGCCTCTGGGTGTGCTCCCCTGAGTCCAGATGCTTACCTCTCTAATTCTTAGGGACCTGTAGACATCTTGTGCTCCCTATCCTGTCCTCCAGCTGCTCTGGTACTCAAGAATGCTATCAGCACTGCTCTCTACTCTGTCTCCATCTTTTCTCCTCACAAGATGTCTTAACAGATGACACACACCCTACCAACTACCCTCTGCAAATAACTACCATTAAGTAATTCCTTTAATTATAGGTAAAGATGTATAAAATGTGTATGATAGACTATGAAAAATGAAAAACATTAATAATAAAATATAATTAGTCATTATATCCTTTACAAAAACAGTACAAAGCCATTGTTTATTGGGACTACCAAAACACACTTTCTGGAGAACATAGGAATAACTTGTGTGACTATCAGAAAATTGGAGAAAATTTGTAGTAATTGAAAAAGAAAGAGCTTCTTGCACTCACATAGCATGCTATATTGTAGAACTAACATTCTCTTGTAAAATCCTCAAAACAAGTATCAGAAACAATACCATGTCATTCTATATGTTAGATAAATGAGAATCTAGTTAAATATGTTTTCAATACGTTTGAGCTCTTAAACCTTCCACCATACATTACTCCTCTTTAAAATACAAATGTTTAGTCTTGGTGGTTTTTATCTTAAGAAAGATGTAAGCTTTAGCTCAGTTATCATCACCTTACCATGAATCCATTGTATTTTTAAAAGAAAATGTGAATCACTATGACTTCATTTGGAATAAATGCTATAATCCTGTACTTCTTCCCCTCAAGAGCAAAGGATTAATTATTCTACTTCTTAAGTAAGTCATTAGTAATTTCTTTTCTTATTTTTTAAAAGATTTTTTATTTATTATTTCCAGAGAGAGAGGAAGGAAGAGAGAGCCAGAGAGGGAAATACCAATGTATGGTTGCCTTTCACCTGCCTCCAGCTACATACCTGGCTGGAGACCTGGCTTGCAACCTGGTTATGTACTCTGGCTGGGAATCAAACCAGCAACCTTTGGGTTCATAGGTCAATACTCTATCCATTGAGCCATCAGCCAGGACCTCTTATTCTATATTACCAAAGACTTTGGACTGTACTTTGCTTTAATAATTTTTTAGATACCATAAACTTTGTATTTTATTTCTTTTTTATTTATTTTTTCTCATTACAGTTGACTGTAACCATAAACAAAAATTTTATTTTGAGTATTTTGCCAACAAAATAAATGCAAAGTGAAACATGTATTCTGAATATTATGGCCTTTAATGTTTCACTGTAGTTTAGAATCTCCAATTATTTATTCAGCATTTTGCTTTAAAGCTGGTAGAGCATTGCACTAGACTAAGTCAACCTGGGTTGTTTGTTTTCCCATAATTAAATATTAGTGTTTAAGATTTTATACAGTTACATATATATCCATTCACATTTAAAATGAAAATATTTCACCCTTGCTGGTGTGGCTCAGTAGATTAGTGCCAGCCTGCAAACGCAAGGTTCACTGGGCTGGTTTGATTCCCAGTCAGGACACATAATCAGGTTGCAAGCCAGGTCTCCAGCCAGGTGTGTAGCTGAAGGCAGGTGAAAGGCAATCATATATTGATGTTTCTCTCCCTTTCTTCATCCCTTCCTGCCCTTTTCTCTCTAAAAATAATGAACAAAATATTTTTGAAAAATAAAAATATTTCTTCATATAAGTTTTTAGCACATTAAAACAATATAAAAGGATTAAAATGTTGTATTAAGAATGACTGGGTAATGATAAACTACTTTGACACTGAATTCTTCTTTTGTTTTTTTCCAGAAATGCTCACCTCATAATTCTGCTATCCTAGCTCTCTGAACTTTTATTTTTAATACTGGCTTCATTATACTAAAAGCAACTATTTACTTGCATTTATTGTTTCCTGCTCTTGACTACTAATTTCTTCAGAGTGAAGACTGTTTTACATATCCCGATGTCACTAACATTTAGTCAAGTACTCTTTAGTTACATTGTGAGCACTTGAAAAAAAAGTACTCTTTAGTTACATTGTGAGCACTTGTTACAAGAATGAACAAGTGAATGAATAAAAGGTTTTGATACTGGAAATTAGAACCTTTGTAAAAACTATGACCTATAAAATCACAGCCATTTATGCCAAGCGCAGGGAACATTGAACCACATCTATGGTGACATGAATTAACTGTGACTTTGGTTTCACTTCTTCCTTTTTATAACTTGGTCTTATTGGGCCCTCCAGCTGCCTTAATTCTACTTGTGAGGAGGTAGCACTAGGCAAGAGAATGTGCAGGAAATTTTACCCTTCATCACTTACTTCTTAGAGAAACGAATGTTCTGAGGCCCATTCCTCTGGCTGCTTACCATAGAAGAGAATCCACTTATTTTCAGCATATTTTAGAGGGTAACATTGTGCCCTACAATAATCCCGAATTAATGTGTATTAGAAAAAATTCTACTCACTCCACTCCAAAGTTACAGGGTATGATGTTTAAGAGAATCCCAAAGTGTTGTGATAGGGCATCTTCACAGAGTACTAAATGTTGATGTGCAGTGGCTCAGCATCAGGCAGGACCCAGCTTACTCTTGTAATTTATGAAACAGCTGCCAGAAAAGTTCTCCATGAAAAGGCAGAATAAGAATATGTTATGCAAATAATATATTAAAATAATATATTTTTAGACTTGGCTTGAATTTGGTTTTATTCCATATCTTACCCCTTCTCTTTTTATTCAACTAAGATTTCTACTCTATTAGTCAGTCTCACATTGATAATTATTACTTCTTCACCCTTAAAATATTTCATTAGTTAACCACTTGCTGTAATTTGAGTAATATTATATTATAAACCCCAGAAAATAAATTTTTCACATTTTCTGTTTCTTCCATATACAGAGAAATGAGATACAGAATTTGTTAAGAAAGTGGCATCCCAGGGTGAAAATATAATTCAGATCAATAAGCTCAGCAACACTTTTACATCTTGAAATTGAGTTTCCTGTGGAGTTTTTCTCCATTGGTTTTGTGCATCAGCATCAAGTACCTTAAAATTTTTTGCAGTGTTTCAAATTCTGATAAAGTAGTTTTATAATTTGGAGAATTGAGTCACTCATTGGTTACATTTAGAAGAGAAATCAAGACATGAACAGATATTCAAGGCATTATCCACTATGGATAATGCCTTGAATTGTGTATAATTTCTAAAGGTTGAAAATGTGCTCAAGTTCATTATCCAAAATGTTTTACATCACTTTAAATATGCCACATACTTTAAATATTTTACAATGTGTAAAATATTTATGACTATTTTTAATTAAAATGTTTAACTTTAAAATTATATGCAAGACACTGCACTAACTGCTTTATATGACTATGTTAGGCAGGGTATTATGTGTTTATGTGTGGTGTGTTTCAATAATTACTCAACCCAGCCTCCTAGAGAAGTACATGGAATATGACTTAGCAATTCATGGCTGAGGGAAGTATGCAGACACTTTCATCATGGAAAGCATAGAAGAAGTGATTAAAAAAGGATCATTACAAGATTTTAAGGAAACTCCTCTACTCAATAGTGTAAGGAGAAACATGTACAAGTGAATAAGTAGTGGAGGCTGAAAGACAAAGAGAACTAACAAGGATTTACACAAAAGTAATAGAAGGAAGACAGATTCCAAGAGGCCTGTCATAAAAGCTCTACAGTCACTGAGACCAAGAACTGAAAATGAGAAATGAAAACCTATAAATCTCCTAATGTTAATAAATAATCTGCACTTTACCCTGTGTTTGGTCCAATACAATTTGGAAGAAAATATCGTAACCTAATATAAATTGCATGCATTTTGTCTTAGTCATATGTGTGCTTGCTATTACCAGTTTTCCATCTGTCTTCTCTCCTCTATCTGTATCAAATTTCCCTTTGTTTTCCTTTTATAAAGTCACTGGTCATTATTTCCTAACAATTCAGGATGGTTTTATACGGAGGTTCTTAATTATATTTTCAAATTCCTTTTTATTTGATTCTAGCAGTTAAAATGCAGATGTATCTTTCTGGGGTGTCACATTCAACCTATGACACATGTGGAGTCCAGGAATTACACTTTACTCACTAGAGAGTAAAGGCATGAGTGGAAGAGCCCATTATAAACTGTCATGTTTTCACGAAAATGATAACCAATGAAAAATTACCAATTAATCACATTGGTATCAGATTATTGGTTTGAAGTAATTTTAACTTAAATGCCATGAAGTATTTTTATACCAGTCATAGAAACTTGACATATATATATATATATATATATTTAATTTATTTATTTTTCATTTTATTTTATTTTTTTAATTTTATTGTTGTTGTATTACATCCATACCCTTTTGTGCTCCCCTCTGTCCCCCTCCCCACCCACCCATTCCCCCCAAAGTCAATCCCACCTGTTGTCCATGTCCGTGGTTCCTTTATACTAGGTTCTTGTCTAAACTGCTCCCCTTCCTTGCCTCTGCCTCCCCCCTCCCTCCACCCCCCTTACCCCTGACCACTGAAGGCCTATTCACTGTATTCATATACTTGGTTCTGTTTTGATTGTTGTTAGTTTTGCTCATTATTGCCCCGTAATGGGTGAGATCATATGATATTTGTCCTTCACTGACTGGCTTATTTCATGACAGTCCCTTCTTGCCTGCAGAGGTTTTTTGTGTTTTTTTTTTTTGTTTTTTTTTTTAATTTTTTTTTTCTTTGAAAATTCAGTTCATAGTTTATGGGAACTAATTTATAGGAAACTATCTGCTTTTCTCCTGCTGCTTTTGAGATTTTCTCTTTATCTTTAATCTTTGGCATTTTAATTATGATGTATCTTGGTGTGGTCCCCTTTGGGTCCAACTTGTTTGGGACCCTGTGTTTCCTTAACTTGTATATTTCCTTTTTCAAATTAGGGAAGTTTTCTTTCATTATCTTTTCAAATAAGTTTTTAATTTCTTGCTCTTCCTCTTCTTCTGACACTCCTATGATACTGATGTTGGTGTATTTAAAGTTGCCACAGAATTTCCTAAGCCTCTTCTCATTTTTCTGCATTCTTGTTTCATCTTTTTGTTCTGATTAAATATCCCCTTTGCTCCAAATCATTGATTTGAATCCCAGCTTCCTTCCATTCACTGTCAGTTCCTTGTATATTTTTCTTTATTTCACTTTGTTCAACATTCATTTCTTCCTTCCTTCCTTCCTTTATTTATTTATTTGCCATACTCATATGCATTCTCTGAGCATCCTTATCACCAGCATTTAAACTCTGCACCTGATAGGTTTGTTATCCTCATTTTGTTTATTTCTTTTTCTGGGATTGTGTTCTGTTCTTTCATTTGGACCATATTTCTTTGCCTTCTCAATTTCTTGGCCTCTTTCTGTTTGTTTTTCTGTATATTATGTGGAGCTGCTTTGATACTCTGTCTTAGTAGCATGACCTATGTGATAAAGATACCTGTAGATTATGTGGGACAGAAACAGGTGATTCCTAGGGCAAGGTTACCCATTTCACCACTTTATGGCTCTGTCTGTAGTGGGAAGCTTGAAGATGGTACAATGCTGTTGCCTGGCTTCTGGCAATTTGCATGGCTTTCACCCCATTTCTAGTCACTTCACTCACTTCTTGTATGCATTTGGCACCCTTCCACTTGCTGCCCTGGGGTTTGTGTGTGTTCTATGACCATATGGGCCCTTTAAAAGGTTAAAAATCTGTCAAGTCTTTCCTGTCCTGTGCAAGCCCTTTAAGCAAAGAAAAGCTAGCAGTTTCTTCCATTGCCCTGCACTCCCCTGAGTTTTACAACCAGGTAATGGGGGGTTATCTTCCTGGTGCTTGAACCCTGGGCTGTGCTATCTGGCCTAGGGTTAGGATTGCTCACTTCCAGGTTATCCTTCCCAACTTTGCCCACCAAACGTGAATGTGGGAGCATCTCTTCACCTGCCACTGCTTATTAGAACCACACCGCCTCTCCACATCATCTCCACAATTCCACCCTTCCTACCCATCTGGATGAATGTGACTTCTTTAAATCCTTGGTTGTTGAACTTCCATGTACCTGATGGTTCTGGTTGTTAATCTATTTTTTGTGATTTGGTTATAATTCTATGGTTGCATAAGGAGCTGAAGCATGTCTACCTACACCTTTATCTTGACTGGAAGAAGTTCCTTTAACCTTTGAATAGAACAGAACTCACAAGCAATGCACCAAACACATCACTGAAGTAGTACTGACATGTCATCACCACACTTTTCTCAGTTTCTCTTTAAATGAAATTGGGATATCATTGACTTATTTATGCCAATAAAATTTTAAATCTAATCTACTTCCAAATGTGGCCTTAAAAACAGCTTTGCACTATTCCTGGGCTCTTTTCTCCTTTCCCAGTGACCTCACAATTATGACTTCCTTATTGCATCACTACTTTATGAAGAGTATGGGGTTTAGGGACACCATTTTTAGATTTGTAGAGGAGCCAATGAATGTTATTTTCTATCCATCTGCTTGTGACATGAATGACAGATACATTTTCTTGTTTTAAGCTATTGAGATATTATGATTACTACATATAACCTTACCTATCCAGATTAAAGGAAATACTTTGGTAGAAAACTGCTTGAAATGTATAGAGGTAATTCACAATAGACCATTGATACAAACAAACTAGTTCTAGCCAATATTAACTTTCTCATTTCTATTTAGTAATCTTTATAGTTTGTATTTTAATTAACTATATGTTTCCTTCTCCTTGTCCATGGACATGAAGAACCCACAAGGGCTAAATGCCTTTTTATCTTGTTTACAGGTGTATTCCCAACAATGTTCAGTATTTGAATAATAACCAAGGGAAATTTCCATCGAAATAGATCATATCTCTAGCTTAGCAGTTCACAACCACACATAAAATAATTGTTTATTTGCTCTAATATTTATAGAAGTTTTCTTCCCAAAACCCTAGTATCAATTACTTCAATGAAAACACCTCCTTGTGCTACATTTGGCCAACCTCATGAAGGTGTGTAGCAGTTTTAACTTGAAGCTAATTATTAATATAATCATTGACTAATTTCTATTATTATAAATAATCTCTAGAGATCCTCATTGCACTTTAAAAATTGGAGAGTTATAAATCATCTTTATACATATTAATGAGTTATCTTCATCACTGCTCTCTAATTGGAAAGCAAGCTTTATATCAGATGCAAGAGAAGACATATAAAAAAGATATCTGCCCTGGCTGGTAGCACAGTGGGTAAGGTGCCGGCCTGCAAACCCAAAGGTTCCTGGTTCGATTCCCCAGCCAGGGCACATAACCAGGTTGCAAGCCAGGTCTCCAGCCAGGTCCGTGGAAGGAGGCAAGTGAAAGGCAACCATACATTGATGTTTCTCTCCCTCTCTGCCTCTCTCCCTTCCTCTCTGTCTGAAAATAATAAATAAAATCTTTAAAAAAAAAAAAAAGATATCTGACTTCATGTAAATTTTTATTTTAAAAGTCCATCAACACTATTTTGCTTTTATATTAGAGACAAATTAAGTTTTATTCTAGAGTCTAGACATTTTAAGATTTTTACCTCTACTTTTATATCTGATATAATTGATTGTAACAAAATAAATATTAATGCTTTATATAAAATATTTATATAAATCTAGATTTACACAAATGGATTTTTGCTAACTCTAGTTGAAATAAAATAATATAAAACATAATGAAGTAGTTATAGAAAAATGTTTCATTGTTCATTGTAAATATTAACACCTTTAAAAATCAATTTATTAAAACCACTACATGACTTAATAGTTTGAGAAAAAAGTGCCTTGAATACCAGTTTGTAGTAGTAATAAAAATTTCCTCAGGGAAGAACTATAGATGAACAACATTGAATTTTAAAATGAAGATAGCCTGCAAAGTGCTGAATATTTAATCAAAATATGCTTCTTGCAAAGGTTTGCTCTTATTAATACCAATGGGAAAATAAAATATTAACTCCTTCCAGGAAAAGAAAATTATTATAATCATAATTTAAAGGAAATTAAAGTCAGGCAATAGTAATTGCACATGCATAGAAAACATTATTCGGGTGAATTCCAAGAATATCTGGAGATATACAGGAGCATAGATCTTTAAAATATATGTATGATATAAACACTAAATGTTATGAGCCATTGTGGATTCACATCATAATGGACAAGAGTTTTCATCTATGATTTAGTCCTGTCAAGTATGCTTCACAGAGATTATAACATAAAAAAAAGTCTTCTGCTCTTCTGCCTTCTGATAAATAAAAATTTAAAAGCCCATTTTAGCCTATATTTTACATAATCCTTCAATTAATGCTCATTACTGATTTTTTCAGTGCTAAATGGGATTAGCTTATTTTCACTATGAAATGTCACATAAAATTACAAAATGTTAGCAATCATTTAGGTTGACAATTCTTCAATATTTCACATTTATAACTAATTCTTAATATAGAGTTCTGGTAAGATTTTGAAATGTTACTCAAAACCTAAATTCAATATATACGTATTAGAAAAGGTACAGAGGTTTTGGCTGCAATGTATTTTCAAATTCCCTTCAAAAATAAATATATCCAGTTCCTTAGAACCTACCTCTGGGTCTCATTCCTGATTATTTTCTTTTTTCATTCACACATGCAATGCTACAGTATCCCAATAATTCTAGTTGGTTTTATCCATGAAATATCACCCAAATCTTACCACTTCACACTGTCTACATTTCTTCCCCACCATTTCAAAGCAACACTGTTTTTCATTTGTCCAATCAAAAAATATTCTGAATTGGCCTCTCCCTTCTACACTCATCACATTACAATCTACTCTACACACACCAGAATAGCCAAGTGGTCTTAAAAATAAAATCTTAGCCCTGGCTGGTGGCACAGTGGATAAGACATAAGCCTGAGAACCCAAAGGTTGGTAGTTGGTTTCCCAGCCAGGGCACATAAACAGGTTGCAAGCCAGGTCTCCAGGCAGCTCCATAGCTGGAGACAGGTGAAAGGCAACCATACATTGATGTCTCTCTCCCTTTCTGCCTCTCTCCCTTCCCCTCTCTCTAAAAATAAGAAATAAAAATATTTTTTAATTAAAAAATCTTAAAAACACATAAGATCACATTACTTGTATGTTAAAATATTTCAATAACTTGTTTTAAAAGTTATAATAAAATTCAAATATTTATAATTAACCTATGGAACTTAAGATAACTTATTGTCAACATATCTCTCTGGCCTCATTTCTTAAGCTGTGTCTTCTTTCTATTTCAGGAATGATGATACTTTTATACCTTTATTCCCTTCAACACAGATGCTGATCTCTGGTGATTTGCATAGTTATGTTATTATACATATCGGATCTCAACAGTCATCTCTTCCCAAGAATTTTTATGATCACCCTAACTAAAATAGGAGTAATGATACCCATCACTGTATCCATTTGCAAAGCCATGTTTGTGGTCTGAAAAAAATGATATTTTTGTAATTTTTACTCTTTTTTCCTCCATGAGGACTTGCATTGTTTACCACAATATTTCTGGAGTTTAAAACATAACTTGTATGTTATCAGCATTTAATAGCTGTCTATTGAGTGAGTGAATTGTTAATGGAAGTATTTTATATGCTAAAGAATTTCTCTGCGATTAGTAAACACATAACTTGAAATTATTATTCTTATGGAAATTTATTCCAATGAATAGACATTTTGTGTTAATCCAGGCAAATCTAATCACAAGATTGCTTAGTATTTAGGAGTCAGACTAAATATATAACCAATATTGTAGAACTGCCTTTAACTTGGCTTTAGTCTTTGTACTATTTTTGTGTTGTAATTTATTGTGATTCATTATCCTACTTAATATCTTCTCCATCAAAAACAGTGTCAAATTCAATAATACATGTTACTAATAACCAATGCCTCTACTTGCATGCAATTTTTTATTTTAATAAAAACATTTAATTTCAACAGCAATTAGATGGAAAAACTTGGTAAGAACAAGTCATATTTTTAAATAAAAGGGTATTAATGTTTAATGAAGGCACATTCATTTCCTGAATGGGAGATTAAGGGAGTTGAGACTCAGGGATCCAAGAGAGATGCAGAGTAGCTGGAGGCTCTGGGTGGTCTTAGAGATAAACCACAGAGCAATGAACTTTGAAAACCCAGTGGAGAGTGAGTGAGATCATGTGTAAGTGCATACATGGATGAGAGTGTGGGCAATGTGCATAAGTAGAAAAGTGCCTGTCTGCCTGACAGGATACACAAGAGAGGGCAGCCTGGGTTTACAATTTCTGCCACTACTGCTCAACCTAGCATTTTTTGTTGAGCAGGTTTGATTCCTAGATCTTCACTACTTTTACATATATATTATTTCATTATTTTTAGAAAGAGGGTAAGGGAGAGAGGCAGAGAGGGAGAGAGACATCAATGTATTGTTGTGTTTCACCTGCCTCCAGCCACAGACCTGACTGGAGACCTTGTTTGCAACCTGATTAGGTGCCCTGGCTGGGGAATCGAACCTGCGACCTTTGGGTTCGCAGACCGGCACCTTATCCACTGTGCTACCAGCCAGGGCAGATCTTCACTACTTTTTTTATTTCAAATCTATAATTTTAATGTTCCTCTCTCCAACTCCATTTTGTCTTCTTCTTGCCTTTCTTTTTTTTTTTTTTTGAATTTTAATTTTTCCTGCCTTTGCCTTGTTTTCATTCTTCAACTCTTCGTATTCCTTTTCCTTCAATCCTCTCAAAATCAACTTCATTTTCTCTAGCTATCTCATAAGCTTCCTTTTCTTTCTTTTTCCTTCTTATTACCATTGCATCTATATTAATCTTTGCTCATTTGCTGCTGATATTTCTGTGGTGGACCTTTTTTTTTTTCCAATTTGGTTCCTAATTATTTCACTTCACTTAATTTTTTTTTTAATTTAAAGCTAATACTATATTCTTCCCATTCCATATCCCATTCTGTCTTCTTCCATCCTTTTATTTACAATGTAAATTTTATTTTCTTTTATACCTAACCCTTTTTAAGTTCCTTATCTTATTATTTCTCATTTCTCATCATTCTCAAAATCATTTTTCTTACAGTTAGTCATGTCATATAGTTTCTTCTTTCTTATAATAGTCTCAATCTCTTTACACCTTTATAAACATTCACTCACTTGCTGTTGAAAATGTGGTTGTCAGTGAGAGTTGTTTTTGTGGGTGTGAGTTTATTTCCAGTTTTGTTCTGACAACACCTATACAACAGCATACAAGACATGGTAGGTAGTGTGACTCTTCTTTAGCCAGCAAGAGGGAAGAACCCATTAAAAAAAATTGACTGCAAAACAATCAAAACCCAATAACAACAAGTGAAACCATGCAAACAACATTAAGAGTATTCAACTAGCATCCAGCTCAGCATATCAAGAAAACTGCACCACTGAGTCCCACAGGACTCCTACCACACAATGTCATACTACAAAGAAAGGGAATCAAAATAGGTCAATTTAAAAAGCAGAAACAAACAGGAAGAATTATCTAAAATGGAAGACAAAGAAACAACTCCCAATCAGAACAAAAGGAGTCACCACTAGAAAGATCTCTGAATGAAAATGAGGCAAGAATTATCACACATTGAGTTCAAAAAAATAGTTGTAAGAATCCTCCAAGAGCTTAATGACAAATACAAGGAACTCCATGGGAGCTGTAAGGAACCTACTGAGAACTACACCAGCATGAAAAATGATATAAAAATTGTCAATATGAGCCAGGAGGAGATAAAGAATATAATATCTGAAATGAAGAACACAGTAGAAGCAATTAAGGAGTTTAGATAAAAGCAGAGGATCAAATCACTGAGCTAGAGGATGAGGTAGAAAAATAATCCCAGACAGATCAACAAAACAAAACAAAACAAGACAAAAAAAATGAAGAATGATTAAAGGACTTGCATGACAATATGAAATATAATCACATTAGTATCATAGGGACATAGGGATATGATGAGAAAAAGGGGCACACAAGTCCAGGAAGCACAGAGGGCCTCAATCAAGATGAACCCAAAGTGGTTCACTCTAACACATCATACTCACAATGACAAAATTAAAATAATGAGAGAATTTTAAGGCAAAAATGGAAAAACAGGCAGTAATGTACAAGGATGATTTAATAAGGCTATCAGCTGATTTCTCAATAGGAAGAAATGCAAGCCAGAAGGGAATGACAAGAAACATTCTGGGTAATTAACAATAAAGGTCTGCAACCAAGGTTACTCTACCAAGAAAGGTGCTCATTTAAAATGGAAGGCAAAGTAAAAAGAATTCCATGCAAAAATGATAAAAGAATCTTCCCACCAAAGCATAATGCAAGAAATGCTAAAGAAACTGCTTTAAGAATATAAATAAAGAGATGGAGGTGGGACAAAGGTACAAAGAGAAAAAAATGTCCATGAATAAGTACCTATAACATTAAGTATAAATGGATTAATGTTCCAATCAAAAGACATACAGCTCTGACTGGTGGCTCAGTGGATAAGGCACCAGCCTGTGAACCCAAAGGTCACTGGTTTGATTCCCATTCAGGGCACATAACCAGGTTGCAAGCCAAACCTCCAGCCAGGTCCTTAGCTGGAGGCAGGTGAAAGGCAACCATACATTGATGTTTCTCCCCCTCTCTGCCTATGTCCATTCCCTCCTTTCTCTGGAAATAATAAATAAAATCCTTAAAAAAAACATAAAGAAGCTGAGTGGATAAGAAAATATAACCCACCTATATATATATATATATATACACACACACACACAGAGACTAAAAGTGAAGGGATGGAAAAACAATCAAAACAAAAGATCATTTAAAAACAATCCTGGGGTAGCAATATCAGATGAAAGATTTCAAAACACATTCCATAAAAATGGGGAAAAGGACACTTCATAATACTTAAGGAAATAATCCACCAAGTAGATATAACCCTTGTGAACATATACTCACCCAATATAAAATAAAAATCTTGGGGATTCCAAAAAAGATATCAACAGCAACATACTCATTATAGGGGTTTTCAACACCTCACTGTCAACAATGGATAGATCTTCCAAACAAATAATCAACAAGGAAATTATGGAATTGAACAATACACTCTACATCATACGAATTTAATTGATATATACAGAACTTTTCACACCAAAGAAGTAAAATATACATTCTTTTTAAGTGCACATGAAACAGTTTTAAAAATTGGCCTCATTTTAGGAGATAAAACAAGCCTCAACAAATTCAAAAAAATTGAATTCATATCAAGCATTTCTCAGATCACAATGGCTTTGAAACTAGAAACCAACCTCAGGGAAAAATTCAAAATTGTTCAAGTAAATGGAGACTGAATCATATTCTATTAAATAATGAGCCCTGGCTGGTAGCATAGTGGATAAGGCGCTGGCCTGCGAACCCAAAGGTTGCAGGTTCGATTCCCCAGCCGGGGCACATAACAAGGTTGCAAACCAGGTCTCCAGTCAGGTCCGTGGCTGGAGTCAGGTGAAAAAGCAACCATACATTGATGTCTCTCTCCCTCTCTGCCCCTTTCCCTTCCCCTCTTTCTAAAAATAATGAAATAAAAATCTTTATAAATAAATAAATAAATAATGAATAAGGAAAGAATGAGGTCAAGGGAAAAAAATCAAAAAGTTTCTGGAAACAAATGAAAATAAACACAGAGAAACCCAAAAACTATGAGAAACAATAAAAGCAGTCCTGAAAAGGACTATCAAAAGACACTAAAAAAAACCTCAAGTAAACAACCTAACTCTACATTTATAAAAACTAGAACAATAACAAGTAAAACATGGAGTGAGTAGAAGGAAGGAAATAAACAAAACTAGAGCAGAATTAAATGACATAGAGGCTAAAAAATACAATTGTAAGGACCAGTAAATCCAGAAGCTGTTTTCCTTTTAAGATAAACAAAACTGATGAGCCTTGAACCAGTCTCATCAAGAAAAAAAAAAAAAAGAAAAAAGAAAGAAGGCTCCAGTAAGTAAAATCAGAACAAAGGAGAAGTTACAACTGATACCACAGAAATACAGAGGATGTAAGAAATCATTCAAACACCTATATGCCAAGAAATTGGACAAACTAGACAAAATGGACAAATCTCTAGAAACATACAAGCTTCCAAAACTGGATAAAAAAAAAAAAAGCAGAAAGTCTGAATAGACCAATAATGACTAGTGAAATTGGAACAATTAAAAAAAAAAAAAATGCCTCCCAGCACACAAAAGCCCTAGACTGGAAACATTCAGAGGAGAATTTTACTAAACATTTATAGAAGAATGAACTCATCCTCCTCAAACTATTCCAAAATATCAAGAAGATGGAAGATTCCCAAACTCTTTTTACATAGCCAGTATTATCCTAATTCTAAAATTGGTTATAAACACAACAAATAAAAATATAGGCCAATATCTCTGATAAGCTTAGATGTTAAAATCCTCAACAAAATATTGGCAATCTGGTCCAGCAATATATTAAAATGAACATACACCACGATCAAGTGGTACTCATACCAAGAATGCAAGGATGGTACAACATTCACAAATAAGTAAACGTAATACACTATGTAAATGAAGTGAAAGACAAAAATTACATGATCATATCAATAGATGCTGCAAAAGCATTTGATAAGTATAGCACATGTTTATGATAAAAATATTCGGCAAAGTGGGAATAAAGGGAGAACACCCCAGCATAATAAAGACCATTTATGAAAGACCTATAGTCAACATCATACTCAGTGGGCTAAAACTAAAATCTTCCCATTAAGATTGGGAACAAGACAAGGGTTTCCACTTTCTCCACCTCTATTCAACATGGTATTGGAAATACTAGCCACAGTAATCAGACAAGAAAAATAAATAGCATCCAAATTGGAAAAGAGGAGGTAAAATTGTCATTATTTGCAGATAACATGATAGTGTATATAGGAAACCCTAAAATCTTCTCCAAAAAATGTATTCAACCAAGTGAATGAGTTTGAAAATAATAGCAGGATCCAAAGTCAATAATCAGAACTCAAAGACATTTTTGTAAATCTACAATGAAATATCAGAAATAGAAACTAGGGGAAAAAATCTCATTTACCATGGCAACAAGAAAAAGAAATGGCACATACCATTTTCATGTATTGGAAGAACATGCATCATTAAAATACCTATACTACCCAAAGAAAGTACAAATTCAATGTAATCCTTATTAAAATACCAATGTCATATTTCACAGGTATAAAGTAAATATTTCAAAAATTTATATAGAACCAAAACAATTCCAAATAGCCTCAGCAATCTTGAGAAAGAAGAACAAAGTAGGAGGAATCACAATATCTGATATCAAACTATAGTACAAGGACTTTGTAACCAAAACGGTATGGTATATTCATGGGAACAGACACTTAGGTCAATGAAATGCAATAGATTGCCCAGGAATTAACTCAGGCCTTCATGGTCAACTAATATTTGACAAAGGAAGAAGGAGGATAAAGTGGAGTAAAAATAACCTCCTCAGTAAATGGTGTTGGGAGCTCTGGGCAAGTACATGAAACAAAATGAAACTACACCACCAATTTACACCATACACCAGAATAAACTCAAAATGGATAAAAGGCTTAAATATTATGATATTACAAAAGTCCTGGAGAAAAATATAGTAATGTTTCAGATATCCCACACAGAAATAATTTTGCTCATATATCTCCTAGGGCTAGAAAGGTGAAGGAAAAGATAAATAAATGTGACTACATTAAAGTAAAAAAAAAAAAAAAAAAAAAAAAGCTTCTGCAAGGCTAAAGTAAACATCATCAAAATGTAAAGAGATCCAATAGCATGGGAAACATTTTTGACTATGATACTTCAGACAAAAGTTTGATCTCCAAAATATATAAAGAACTTGTATCACTCAACACCATGAAGACAACAACTCAAAATATGGGCAAAGGATCTGAACAGACACTTCTCTGAGGAGGACATACATGTGAAAAAGAATGTTTAACATCACTAGCCATCAGAGAGATGGAAATTAAAACCACAATGAGATACCATCTCACACCAGTCAGAATGGCCATCATTAACAAATCAACAAACAAGTGCTGGATAAGATGTGGGGAAAGGGAACCCTAGTGCATTGTTGGTGGGAATGCTGACTGGTTCAGCCACTGTGGAAAACAGATAGAATTTCCTCAGTAAACTAAAAGTGAAATTGTCTTTTGACCCAGTGGATTCCACTACTGAGATTATACCCTAAGAATCCTCAAATACCAGGTTAAAAAAAAAAAAAAAAAAAAGGACATACGTCCCTATGTTCATAGCTATGTTATTTAAGATAGCCAAGTGCTGGAAACAGCCTAAGTGCCCATCAATGGATGATTGAATCAATAAACTGCAGTAAATTTACATAATGGAATACTACACAGCAGAAAAAATAAGGAACTTCACAACATCATGGATGGAACTAGAGACTATTATTATAAATGATATACGTAAGCCACTTGATGAAAGACGTATACACTATGACTCAGTTATAAGAGGAACTTAATGAACAAAAACAAACTAATGAGAAGAATAGAGTCATGGAAACATGGAACAGTCAGATGATTATAAGGGAGAAGGGGGAGGGGGATAATGATGAAAAAGGGGGAAGGGACTAGCCAAAGAACATGTATAAATGACCAATGGACATGGACAACATTGTAGGAATTGACTGTGGAATCAGTGGGTGGACTAGCTGGAGGAGGACAAAGAGGGAAAAATTGGGACAAGTGTAATAGAAAAATAATAGAATATTTATTAAAATAAAACAAAAAAGGCAGTAGGGGCTCCCAGTACAAACTGATGGGAATGAAATATTAATTTATCCCTATGATGACTTAGCTTTATAATTGCAAAACAATAAAAGCTGTCCATTGATAATTTCAGGTAAACTCAACAATATCATTTGTATCTTTAGTTCTATTCAAGCCAATGAGAATTAATACCTGACCTTGAACTACTAAATTTGCCATTTTTATTTTCTCCTTTGGAAAGTCTACTGACTGTTAGGTTGAGAATTAATAATCTCTTAAATCAGCCAAATTCATAATCAGAAATAATATATCCATTAAAAATGAAAGAAAAGAAAGACAAGAAATAAACAGGAAAAGAGGGCAAAGAAACAGAACATAAAAATCAAAGGAAGTTAAAAAAAAAAAAAACACAGAAAAAGCAAGGCAATTCTAAGTCAAGATATGTTTATGGAAATTAGATCCTTAAATACACAACCGCATTCTCCTCTTCAAATTTTAAAGTACTACTTGAAGAAACATTAATTAAAAAAGATGAATAAATATCTTTCAGCATTATTCATTCAATAAAAATTGTCAAAAACAAACACTCTTGTTTTGTTGTTCTGCATTCTGGGGACACCAAGATGAACAGACAAAGTTTCTGTTCTGGTGACGCTTATACTGTAGTGGGAGGAGACAAAGACAAATAAAATAAAGAAAACAAAATAATTCCTGATAATTTGTCCCTAGGGAAAAATATACATAATAGAATACATATTAAAATAGAATGATCTGACAGAGTTTTGCATGAATATTTATTAGACTGGGCAGCCAGGAAAATTATTTGTAGAGGTAACATTTCAACAGATACCTGAATATAAAAACTTGTCAGCTAATGAAAGATTAAAGAATAGGAATTAAGTAAAACTGCTAAATCTTATCTTCAAAAAGTACTCTGTCATCTTACAGAGTACTTTTAAACTAATCATATAATTTCATTTCTTATGCCATGGGTGCTCATAATTGAATATGCACAATACCAACATGGCTAAATATAAAATGGGTCAAACCATTTCAGTAGTGAAATTGTAACAAGATGAAAATATTGATAATAATAGCAATGTCTGCAACATTAGTTTGGTTGACTATTAATTTTGTCGATCAAGAACACTCTCAGTGTATAATAGCTTAAGCAAAAATAATGGTAATAATAATAATAATAATAATATATGAACAGCCTGAACAAATTACCATAAACAACAATATGATAGGCATTCTTTCAATCATGTAAAGTCTGTGAAAACTTACCATAAACATCAGTCATAAAATATATCTTCTATTTTCTAACTACAACTCAAATTTTATAGCATTTATATATTTCTTTTTTATTAAATTTATTGCGGTAGTATTCATTAATAAAATCATAGATTTCAGGTGTAAAAGTCTATGAAGTAACATCTGTACATTGTATCGTGTGTTCACCAACCAAAGTTTCCTCCCATCACTATTTATCTTCCCTATACCTTCTACCCTCTCCCTACCCCACTTTCCCTCTGGTAATCACCATGCTGTTGTCTATGTTAAAGAGATTTTTTATTTGTTTATTTTTTGCCTAATCCTTTCACCTTTTTCACCCAACCATGAAATTCCCTCCAACAGTTATCAACTTCTTTACTGTATCCATGAGTCTGTTTCTATTTTGTTTGTTAGTTTAGTTTGTTCATTAGATTCCACATATGAGTGAATTTCTCTTACTGGTTAATGTCACTTAATATAATGAGTTCATCTATGTTGTCGCAAAGGGTAAGATTTCATTTTTTTCCTATGGCCAAGTAGTATTCCATTGTGTGAATGTACCATAGCTTTTTTCTCTACTCACTTACTAATGGACACTTAATCTGCTTCCAACTGGCAACCGTAAATAATGCTCCAGTAAACATAAAGTGCATGTATTCTTTCATATCAGTGCTCTTGTTTTCTTCTAATACCAACTTGTCTTCTAATACACAACTTAAGTTAGAAAGTAACACATCAGAACTAGAACAAAACTCTGCTTTACAAATTAGTAAATATGCTATTAACCCACAGAATAAATAAGCAATCATAACAGAAATATAAAAGTACTTGAAAGAAATAATAATACTTATGTTTATTATCAAAATGTAATGAAATTAAAATAAAAATGTAAAATAGAAAGAATGGATAAAGATATAAGTTCTTCTTTGGAAGATCAATACTTCATAAATTTTCAATGAAAGGATGATTAAGAAGAAAAAATAGAAGGCTCAAAAATAAAGTTAGAAATGAAAATATTGAAATATTTACAGATGTCATAGAGAAAATTATGATAATATAGACTGAAGTTTTCTGTCAACATAATTTTAAATCATAGAGGTAGATAAATTACTAGGCAAACATAATTTATCAATTACTAAAATAGAAAAACATAAATGGCTTCAAAATTAAATTAGTAAAATCAATTATTTTATTAGAATCTTAACTCAAATGATTAAGTAACTTGCAGGTGTAATTACAAAAATACTTTTAGCTTCTAGATCAATCACACTTAGTTCCATATTCCAGCTTTTTGGACTTTTCAGATGTGTATGACCTTATAGAAATTATGTCACTTTTTTTGTACCTCAGCTTCTCATTCTCAAGATGTGGAATTATATTTAAAATATAAATATTTTAAAAGATAGTTGTCAAGCTAAAATGGAAAAACACAAGCAAAAGTCTAGTTCAGAACATGTAATAGCTTCATGACAAATATTAGTGTTCACACCTCTTCCCTTACACCCTATTCATATAACTAATTATATGTAAAAGACCTTTGAAGATTTTTCATATGTAGAAATACTTTTATTACAAATTACTAAATTTGAATCTGAGGCTCCTCAGTTTTCCATTAACTGGGAAATTTTGTATAATTTAGTATTCATCTCCAAGATTTAGTATGGTCATCTTCAGAAGAACAGCAATAATTAGTACCTGGAGTTGTCATTAGACAACTGAGATAATATGTATATTTAGAGTACTTAGCACATACATGTTTAAAAATGATATAATACCTCTGTGCAATGATATTTAGTATGCCAATGCTTTCAAGAGACCTAAAGACAATTATCAAAGTTCAGTTATTAACGTCATCTCAGAAGAAGGTAAAAAATCCATGTTAGCTTATCAGAAAGAATCAGCCACTAAAATAGAGCTGTAAGTTTCACTAACCTAATTGGCCTGACTTTGCCTATCTTTTTGTTAGTTTGTTGTAATTAGAGGTAATAATTGATTAAGTATAGTAATCCTAAATTAGAAATGTATGCATATGTAATATAGCACTACATCATTCCCTAATCACTATAATTCCTGGTTTAAACCAGGCTAGTAGATTGGATACATTGGTTATGGGAAAGATCACAGGTTTGGAAATATTGTACATTCTGATTTATATGTTGGGATCACCACTTCATAACTGTGTGATATGGAGAAGCAATTTTACTTCCCCTAAGCCTGTTTCCTGAATAGAAGTGAAATGTATAAAAGAAATATTTTAATATTATTTTGAGAAATAAGTGTTTAGAATATTCAGTATCTGGCACAATGGTAACTAGGTAATGCTCATTTTATTAACAGAGTTACAAAAGGAGATATTACCAATAGAAAAATAAAATGTGACCTGTAAGTTATATACTTTGATCTTCCCCCAAATCATATCCTCTAACCCCCAAAATTTAAAGAGCACCATTGAAATCACATTCAATAAACAGCTTTAGTTTTAATTGGGCTTCTGTGAAACATAATCTTAAATGAGTCACAATTATCTTAATGACAGAATCAAAACTAAAACAGAGTTTTCTTTCCCTCATGCTTATGTTCATTGTGTCACACCTTCATATCTCTTCCAGGTGGGTGCTAGAAATATCAGGGTAAACACTTTGTGAAGTATATAATTGTCTAACCACTATATTGTACACATAATGCAAACTAATATTTAATGTAAACAATTTAAAATATTTAAAAAATAAAAAAGAATATTTAAAAAACACATGAAAAGAAATAAAAAAGAGAACCCATATCTACTCATCCAACTTTATTTGCCATAATTCTAATCCCCTGCTGTCTTTCAACTGTTTGTAATATTTTATCATTAACATTCATAGCCCGTTGATTGTTAGCATCTTTAAAATCTACTTCGGGGGAATGAATTTTTATATACAGAATCTTGAACAACCAAATTTAATTTCTCTTTACCAATTCTCTATGAACTCAATACCAGACAAGTTGGAAGATCTTTGTCTTGGAACTAACAGCTGCTTTGTTTCTCATAAATATTGATAAGTTTGCAGAATCAGATGTACCCCTTAAATTATGCCAAAAGACCAAGTGGTTGACAGCTTTCTCTTCTCAGAAACTGCAGTATTTTCAATTCTCCTCTGGTTGCCTATGTCTTTCATTTCCAGCTGCACAGAAATGATGTACTCATGACCTAACTCCATGGTGTTGTACTGTTTAATGATACTGTTTATTTCAAGGTGTTTCTTTGAAAACATCCTAGGAGTTTCTTGGCAGCCTTTGATTATAGTGTTATCTATTTAGGGATATAATCAAGTTTCCTGGAGTTTTACCTAGAGAATATGCATTTGGGTGAGTTCTGTATAATGAAAACTCATAGATGTATCCAGATAACTAAGCTGGTTTCCCATGTCAGTTGTAAAGAGATATTGCTCTGTGATAGGAAAGCCAGTAAAAGCCATTAAGACTAATAACTTTCATCACAGTTGGGATAAAAAATTACAGTAGAAATTATTTCAAATAAAAAGTAAACCCACTTTAAACACATTAATCATGCATAGTGAGGAATCATAGAAAGTATCAAAAAATGTTTAGAAGTTAAACATTTATCCAATTTGGAAAAAAATATTTAACTACCAAATTTAAGTCTAGAATATGACACCTACTCTGTAACCTCTAAATGGAGATGGTTTACTAGGGAGAAGTTAAAGTATTTATTTAAAATGTTAAATATATTTAAAAGATGAAGTTTAGTATTCAATTGTGTAAATGTGGAAATAAAGAAGGAACTCCTACATTTTGCAATAACATGGATGGAACTGGAGAATATTATGTTTAGTGAAATAAGCCAGGTGACAAAAGACAAATACCATATGATCTAACCTAATACAGGAAACTAATGGACAAAACAAACATGCAAAAGAGAACCAGAGATATGGAAACAAGGAACAGGCTGATAGTGACCAGAAGGGAAGAGAGAAGGGAAGAAAGGTGGAAGGAAGGGGAAGAGTTCAGTTAAATGACCCATGGACATGAACAACAAAGTGGGGATTGACTGTGGGAGAGGGTATAGGGTAGGTGGGGCAGGGGAGAGCAATGGGTAAAAAAAAAAAAAAAAAAAAAAAATTGGACAACTATAATATAACAACAATAAATTTTTAAAAGATGGTGCATAAAATATTTTAAATTATGTATTTCATCATATAGTGAACATTTTCAGTGAATTATGCATCAACTAAAACAAACCTCATTCAATACCTGAAAATGTATTGAAAAAGATAAACATATAGCTGAAGTTCAGGCAAGATAAAATAATATGAAAAGTGTTAGCTTTGTCTCTGAGCCTCTTTTATGTGCCTTTCAGGAGTTATAAAAAAATGACAAACCTTGAAGAAACAGAAGAATTAAATATCAATTTACATGGAACTACAACCATTAGCATTTATGAAAAGTAATGTAATAATTAAGAATGTGTCTGTTATCTGTAGTATACATATGAAATATTTTACAAAAAATTAATATTTCTATAGTCCTTATTTGCTTTATCTCCTTTAATTCTTATGAGCATAGGTAGGTACTATCACCAATTCCATCTTAAAAAGGAGAAAAAGTAAAACTTATAAGGGACTATTATTTCAAATATTAACTCAAAAAATTCAAAATAACCATCTGAAATAGTTATAAGTATTTTCTGTATCTCGGGGATGAGAAAATAATATTAGCGAATGTAAGTAGCTTGTTCACCTTCCCTTGACTTCCTTAAAGCAGCAGATGTTAAACTTTAACTTATATGCAAGCTTACCCTCCCTATTTTCTATGAGCTACCTACCTTGAAGTAGGACCTCTGTGTTCCTTCTATTGTGGTTTAAACATAATAACTCTTATTCTATAAAGCTTTCTCCTTTCACAACCATCTATGGTATGATATGTACATGCACACTCTACCTTGTTTACCCAATAAAATATCTCTGGAGAGGGGCGCTTGAGGCTCTTGTCTCTCTGACATTAGCCAGGCCTTCCCTCCCCTAGCCCAAGAAGCCTGGGCAGTTTTTGTTTTATTCATGGCACCAAGGGATCTCTGCGGGTAGGGGAGTCTCATTAAGAAATCTATATTCTCTGCCCTGGCTGGTGGCTCAGTGGATAGGTGCTGACTTGCTAACCCAAAGGTTGCTGGTTCGATTCCCAGCAAGGGCACATAGCCAGGTTGAAAGCCAAGTTTCCATGTCTGTAGCTGGAGGCAGGTGAAAGGCAACCATACATTGATGTTTCTCTCCCTTTCTTCCTTCCTCCCTGACCTTCTCTCCAAAAAATAATGAATAAAAATTTTTTAATCTATATTCTCAACAATTCTAATGTTCTGCTTCTCACAATTTAATTCTTAGAGAAGTGTCATATCCAAGATTACCCTGATGCTTAAGAAATAGATTAAAAAAATGAAATCAATATTCTAAAACCTGGGCAATGTTGCCTCTGGATTTAACACTGTCTTTACTTTCTATCTATATTAACCATAGGTGAACTAATTCTGTCCCATTACTAGAACCAGAGTTTCTTGGTATGGCTCAAATATTTTCCTTAAAATCAAGGAACATATATCCAACTACCCACTATCAGCACATGGATGTAAATGGTATTCAATAACATTGAGTTTGGTGTTTTTTAAGGGTTAATTTATAAATAAATAGTGAATATCCTAATTAAAGTCTCACTTTAATAGCTTTGGAATTATGTAAGGCAAGGTATGCTTGTTAAATATTAGTTTTCTCATTTGTAAAATAAGTCTAAAAACAGCATCTACGTCTTACTATTAATGGATTATATTTATATATAAAAATACTGAAAAATGTATTTTAAGCCTTGAAGAGAGCAACAAAAACAAAATAAAAAGAAAGAGAAAGTTCCCTTCCTGCCCCTCAAAAAACCATGAGAGAGAATATAGGGAAAAAAATTTAAAAGAGGAAAGCATCCAGGAAACAAGGAAAGAATGTGTTCATTGAAATAGGGGTACATCATGGGTGTTGAAACAAGAAAGCTGGGTGGTTCATTAGACAAAATAAACTTCTAGAACATTTGTGTGTCATAGAGTGAAGGTTAGGTCCAGAAATGTACTTGTGAGGTTTAATGTGTATGCATGTAGATGCTGTCTAAGAATGGGTATGGGCAGGAATGGGAAGGGCCTTGAACACTTGCTGGGATTTGTGCAGTGTGTGTGGGCAGAGGGGTTGTTGTTGTGATCTAGGGTTTAAGTCATGGTGATCACATGCTAATAGCCACAGGCTCTCTTTTTAGTGCTCCCTGACTCCATCAGACTGTCATCCACTTGCTCCATCTCTCTGCCTTCCTTCAATAAGCCAACTCACCCAGGCTTTTCTAATATCAGAAATAGAACTGGGACAGTGAAGGAATTTTTTCCCTCCCCACCCCCTTCTAAATGGAACCTTGCATATAAAACCTTGCATCTTTTAAAAGGTAACCTGGCCTGGATGGGCACTGGAACAGAGGGGAAGAATGACAAAGCGGTACTGAAAGGAATAAGGCCAAGACAGTGGGAGTCTCTGTTAGAGGGAATGTGTGTTTAAGTGTTAGTGTGTTGAAATGGCTTGAAGTGGTAGGAAAGGGAAGGGGAGGTTCAAGGACAATAGATCTTCATGCACACTTACATAAAAGAGTATCTGCAAGTGTTGTAAGAACTAGAGACTAAAGCTCTTTAGTTTCTAATGGTTTCAGTTGAAAATTGATCATAATGCTCCTGGTATTTTGGCTGCAGAAGCTTAAGGCATCTGGCATGCTGCTCATTCAGGACAAGTGGGAACCACAGCAGAGAAAGGGAAATAAAATTACTTCACCATGTTTATTACACCCATGGAAAATAAAACAGAAAACACTGATGCTTATAGAAAAATTCAGTCTTCCCTATCACCTGGACACAGCATTTCAACATTTTTGACATCTCCTGCCTTCCACATGTTACTGATACTACCTTTGCAGGCTAATGAGAAATGCAGAGTATGGGTATTCTGATTTTCCCATCTTATCTGTCCAGGAATATCATGGGATTCATCACACATCATGGAAGGAGATATTCACATATGATTAAGGATGGAGGCATGCAATGGGTAGCAGTGTTCCAAACTCTGGGGAAAAAGATGAGTAGGCAAGGTGTTAGTTGGAGAGGTCCTGTACAAGATGACCACCCTATTCATCCCATCCAATGTTAGTGTCAAGATAGCTAGGTACAGGTGTGGAAAGGTTTGAACAGCAATCTTAGGGCTAGAAAATTACAATATCATCAATGATGATAATAATATATACTGAAGATGCACTGTGAACCAGACACTGGGCTAATTAATTTGTTCACATTATTGTGTGTATATATATATATATATATATATATATATATATATATATGTGTGTGTGTGTGTGTGTGTGTGTGTGTGTGTGTGTGTGTATAGTAGTATTATCATGCACATAGGGACACTGACTTTTATAGATGATCATATAGGGCAAGGTGAGTACTAAAACTAGATTTGAACCCCAAGCAGCTGGATTTTCATGGTTTAAACTACTTTGCTAATCTAATCTAATGAATGCAAGTTCTTTACATTATAGCACTGAAATTAAACCACCAAAATTTTGCACACACATGTAAATAATTAGTAGTAATCATGTGGTTTTTTTAGTATATTTTAAGATGTCTTGGCATTTTAGGATCCTCCACAACCAGAATGGAACTTATCTACTCAAATTTGTACAGACAGTAAACAGTTTGCCTGTAAGTCTTTGATATACATATTAAACTGAGTCCACACTCTCACCTTCCTCCTTCATCAGGTTACTGCAATGAAGAACACTATCCCCTGCCCTAAGTTACTCTAAACAATGAGGGATAACCTCCTCCATAGAGCAGTTTAGGTTGGAATTATTGAAACTAGCTTGCTCACTCTCATGCATTCCACAGACACAAATGATCCCTCTTCCCATGTTCATTTCATTCCTTTCACCTCCTGACTCCTGTGCCTCACCATGTGACCTTTTGGGAACTGTGAGTCACATGCTACCTTTTCAAAGGCAGTTGTTTCCTGGTCTGATAGCCTCACCATTCTTGAATTAAAACAAAATTCAGATGTATTTAAAAACATAGGTGATGTAAGGATAAATTTTAGCCTCTAAAAATCAATTTGCCATACACCTTCTTCCTATCCTTGCCTTAATACACCTTCTCATGAAAGACAGTGGCTAGTAGCAATAATAGCAGCAGATCATTAATCCAGGGTTTTATATTTATATTACTTCATTTCTTCCTTGCAAAAATCCTATAAATATAAAAATTAGAGTCATAAGAAAAGCAACCAAATTATCCCATATTTAAAATATTTAAGAAATACTGTCATTATTTTGAGATAACTTTGGACATCCAAGATGGTGAAGGAGTAAGACTTAAACCCTAGATCACAACTAACTTCTTCCCAGGACCAATCTGGAATTATGATTTAATTGTGGAGAAATCTGGAATAACCAACTGAACAATAGCTTGAGAAAAGCCTTATAACAAGGTACACACAGAAGAAACTGATTCATAACAATGTGACTGGTAGGGAATGTGGATGAGATGCAAGAGGGCTGGCTGAACTCCCACAGGTGGCAGCTTAATGTACAGAGAAACATTTCAGTGGCTGGAAGTGTACCCCTGAGAAGTGTGGGGTCTAAGCTACAAATTGGGCTCCCTAACTGACAGCATCAGCCTGAGAGTAACCCAAATAGCATACTGATGTGAAAGCAGTGGAGTTTCTGTCTGCCAGAGAGAGATGGCTAGAGATGCAGAGAGCCTTTGAAAGAAGTGACACACAAAATGTCCTTTGCAGTCACATACTCTGGGCTCTAGCAGAAGGAGGGCAGAGTAGATAAGAGATACTTGAAGACAGTTTGGGGGTAGTGGCTTAGGATAAGGAACTGAAGGGACAGCCCATGGGATCTCCATACTACTCCTCCCCCCTACAATGATGGGAAAAAAGAGTGAAGAGATTATGTTAATTCATGTAACAAAGATGAGGGCCTGCAACCAAGACTAGTCTACCAGGCAAGGCTCTCATTTAAAATGGAAGGTGAAATAAGGAGTTTTCCAGAAAACAAAAGGTTAAAAAATACATCTCCAACAAATCATCATTACAATCAATGCTAAAGGGACTGCCTTAAGAAGATAAAGAAATAGTGAGAGGGAGAGTAATACAGATAAAAAGGGAAAATGACAATTAGTAAATACCTATCAATAATAACCATAAAAAATAATAATAACCATAAATGTAAATGGATTAAAGCACAAATCAAAAGATATAGGGTAGCTGAATGGAAAACAAAACATGACCTATGCATATGTGATCTACAACATGCCCACTTCAGAACAAATGATCTACACAGACTAAAAGTGAAGGAGTTGAAAAAAATATTCCAAGCCAATGGATGCAAAAAATGAATAAAAAAGCAGTAGAAATAATTATATCAGACAAAATAGATTCAAAACAAAGGTCATAAAAAGAAACAAACAAGGATAATTCATAATATTTAAGGAAATAATTCATCAAGAAGATATGACCCTTGTAAATATATATGCATCCAAAATAGGAGCATCCAAATATATAAGGAAAATCCTGGAGGACTTCGAGAAGGATATCTACAACAATGCACTCATAGTAGAGAATTTTAATACTCCACTGTCAAAGATAGGCCTTCCAAGAAAAAAATCATAAAAGATATTGTGGTATTGAACAGCACTCTACATCAAATTAACTTAATTGATATATACAGAATCTTTTACCCTGTAGTAGCAAAATATACATTTTTTTCAAATGCACATAAAACATTTTCAAACAGACTACATTTTATTTTATTTTATGTTCTCAGACTACATTTTATAACACAAAAACAAGCCTCAACAAATTCAAGGGAACTGGAATCATATCAAGCATCTTCTTGGATCACCATATTTTGAAACTAGAAACATATCACAAGGAAAAACTCAAATATTTTCAAATTCATGGATACTGGATAACATGCTATTGAATAATGAGTGGGTTAACAATGAGATCAAGGAAGAAATTAAAAAATCTTCTGGACTAGCCACATTTTAAGTGGCCACCATATTGAACACTGCAGATTTAAAGAATAAAGAAAACTAAATCTATTGGAAATAAAAATAGTTTGTTTCACTTATCTATTTATTTATTTATTTATAGCTCAGTAGAAGTCTGCCTATAACCAAGCAAGTGCAGGTAGGACCTGGAAAGAATAATTTTGAGATGAGATTTTCTTCAGGGACATGAAATAAAGGAAATTAGATCAAAATACTATTTTCAGTCTCTCCCTGGCAGACAGCAGCTCACTGTTATCACATCGGTATTCTATCTGAGTTACTCTCATCCTGTGGAGCCCAACTGGTGTCTTAGAGCCCAAACTTCTCAGGGGTGCCCTTCCAGCCACTGAAATATAATTTAATTCATTAAATTTCTAATAGGAATTTTTGAAGACAATGAATTATGTTATTAGACATGGTCACAATGGTAGAAATATATTTTCTAGTGTAATTTTTCTAAAAATATGTATGTGTATAAATGTATTTGTGCATGTATTTAGTAATATTGCAATTAATATTATCTAAAAATCTAATTCTTTAAAAAATGAATTAATATAAACATTTTGAAATAATGAAAACAAAGCTTTGTATTAATATGATTTGAGAAGCCTACACAGTTAGAAAGTAGTAATTAAATGGTGAATTATCTAGATGTGAAAAAAAAGGAACATAAATACACATTGGTGGTTACAGAATGGACAGAGGTATGTTAAGAGTCCAAGTAGTGGAATCGCTGGATCAAAAGGCAGTTCCATTTTTAGTTTTTTAAGGAAACCCCATACTATTTTCCACAGTGGCTGCACCAGCCTGAATTCCCACCAACAGTGCACAAGGGTTCCCTTTGCCCCACATCCTCACCAACACTTGTTGTTGTTTGTTGGTTTGTTGATGATTGCCATTCTGACAGGTGTGAGGTGGTATCTTATTGTGGGTTTAATTTGCAATTATCTGATGGCTAGTAATGTTGAGCATTCTTTCATATGCCTCTGGGCCCTTTGTACATCTTCCTTAGTTGTCTGTTCAGATCCTTTGCCCAGAGGAAATGGAGAAGCCAAAGAACTTACATGCATGGCACATGGACATAAACTCAAGGGGTTATTGCAGGAGGGAATGGGGGATACCAGCTGGAGGGAGACAAAGGAAGAAAATTGGGACAATTGTAATAGAAAAATGAATGAAATCTATTTTAAAAGCTTCTGGAAACAAATGAATATGAACACACAACAGCTTAAAATTTAGGCACACAGCAAAGGCAGTCCTGAGAGGGAAGTTTGTAGCAATACAAACCTACCTAAAAGAGACAGAACAATTCCAAATAAACAAACTAACTATACACATACAATAACTAGAGGAACAATAACAAACAAAGCCCAGAGTGAGTAGAAAAATGGAAATAAACAAGATCAGAGCAGAATTAAATGTTGGCTAAAAGAACAATGCAAAAGATCAATAATTCCAGGAGCTAGTTATTTTAAAATGTAAACAAAACTGGCAGGCCTTTAACCTCACTCATTAAGAAACAAAAGAGAGGACACCAGTAAATAAAATTAAAAATAAATGAGGAAAAAATCACAATCAATACCACAGAAAAACAAAGGGTTTTAAGAAATTACAATAAGCAACTACATGACAAGAACTGTAATACATTGGGTGAAATGAACCAATTTCTGCAAATATGCAATCTTCCAAAACTGAATCAAGAAGCAGAAAGCCTGAATAAACTAACAACTAGTGAAATTGAAGTAGTAATTAAAAAAAAAACCTCCTGTCACACAAAAGTCTTGGACTAGAAGGCTTCATAGGTAAATTTTACCAAACACTTAACAAAAAACTATCTCTTATCCTTCTCAAACTATTCCCAAAAAATCAACAAAAGGGAACACTCCCAAACTCTTTTTACAAGTCTAGTATTATCCTTATTCCAAAACCAGGTAAAGACGCAATAAAGGAAAAAAACTAAAGGCCAGTCTGACCAATTTAACATAGGTGTTAAAATCCTAGACAAAATATCGGTAAACTGGATCCAGCAATACATTAAGAAGATTATACACAATAATCAAGTGAGATTCATCCCAGGGATGAATCGATGGTATAATATTTGCAAATCAATAAGTGTAATACACTGCATAAATAAAATGAGAGGCAAAACTTACATAATCATATCAACAGACACTGAAAAATAATTGGATAAAGTACAGCACACTTTTATGATAAAAATGCTCAGTAAAGTAGGAATAAAAAGAACATACCTCAATATGATAAAGACCGTATATGAGAAACATATAGCCAACATCATATTCAATGGGCAAAAATTAAAATCTTTCCCCTTAAGATCAGGAACAAAACAAGCATGTTCACTTTATCCAGTTTTAGTTTACATGAGTATGGAATTTCTAGCAATAGCAACTAGACAAGAAAAAGAAATTAAAGGCACTCAAATTGGAAAAGAGGAAGTAAAAATGTCATTATTTGCAAATGACCTGATAGGATACATAGTCTCCATACCGCCCCCCCCCACAAAAAAATACTCAACCAAATAAGTAAATTTGGCAAAATCACAGGATACAAAGTCAATATTCGGAAATTGAAGGCATTTTTGTACACCAACAATGAAATATCTGAAATGGAAAGTAGGAAAAAATCTTACTTACTAAAGCCACAAGAAATATAAAGCACTAAGGAATGATCTTAACCATGTAGTAAAATATCTGTGCTGGAGAATACAGAATACTGAAGAAATAATTAAGAAAGATACAAATACATAGACGGATATACTGCGTTCATGAACTGAAAGAATTCACATCTTTAAAATGTCCATACTACACAAAAGATCCTATTGATTCAACAGCATGCCTATTAAAATACCAATGAAATATATCACAACCTAAAATAAAATTTAAATATTTATATGGAATGAAAATGACCCTGAATACCCTCAGTAATCAAAAAAGAAAAAGAAGAAGAAGAAGAAGAAGAAGAAGAAGAAGAAGAAGAAGAAGAAGAAGAAGAAGAAGAAGAAGAAGAAGAAGAAAAAGAGGAAAGTAGGAGGAACCTCAATACCTGATATCAAACTATATTACTATGCCACTATAATCAAAACATCTAGGTAACACTCCATTGCTTGGACAGATCTTCCAAGCAAGAAAATACCAAAGATATCGTGACATTGAATAATACTCTATAACAAATGGGCTTAATTAATATATACAGAACTTTTCATTCCAAGGAAGCAAAATGCACATTCTTTCCAAGTGCATATGGAACAAAGATAGAACTCATGGTAGAACATAAAACAAGCCTCTGAAAATTCAAAAAAACTGAATCATATCAAGCATCTTCTCAGATCACAACAGCTTGAAACTGGAAACCAATATCAAGGGAAAAAAATACAAATTCATGAAGACTGAATAGCATAGTATTAAAAAATGAATGGGTTAACATTGAGATGAAGGAAAAAATCAATAAACTTTTGGAAACAAAAACAAACACATAACAGCTCAAAACCTGGGACCCAGTGAAGGAAATGTTGAGAGAGAAGTTCATAACAAAATCTAAAAAGGATAAAAGAAACTAAAATAAACAACCCAACCCTACAGCTACAAAAACTAGAGAAACAATAACAAATGAAGCCCAGAGCAAATAGAAGAAAAGAAATAAAGATCAGAGCAGAATTAAATGTTATAGAGACTCAAAGAACAATACACAGGATGAATAATTCCGGGAGCTAGTTTTTTGAAAAGGTAAACAAAATTGACAAGCCTTTAACTAGACTCATCAAGAAAAAAGGACAGCAGAACCATATAAATAAAATTAGAGACAAAAGAGGAGAAATTACAACCAATACTACATAAATGAAAAGCATTGTAAAATTTTACTATGAACACTGTATGACAAAAAATTTGACAGCATAGGTAAAATGGACAAAATTCTGGAAATATATAATCTTCCAAAACTTAATTGAGAAGAACCAGAAAGCCTGAATAAACTAAAAACAGTAATCAAAAATCTCTTGACACACAAAAACCCAGGATTGGGTAATTTTATCAAACATTGAGGGAAAAACAAACTCTTATTCTTTCAACTTATTCCAAAAATTCAAAGAATAGGGAAGATTCCTAAATTCTTTTTAAGAGACCTATATTATTCTTATCTAAAATTCAGGTCAAGACACAACAAAGAAAGAAAACTACAGAATAAACTTAGATGCTAAAATTCTCAACAAAATATGGGCAAACCTGGCCTAGCAATACATGAAAAAGATCATACACCATGACCAAGTGGGATTCCTCTCAAGGATGCAAGGATATCTAAATATTCAGAAATCAATAAGCATAATACATCACATAAAAGAAATGAAAGACAAGAACCATATGAACATATCAATAGAGGCTTTAAAAGCATTTGATAAAGTACAGCACCCATTTATGATAAAAATGTTCAGCAAAATAGGAATAGAGGGAGCATACCTCAATGTAATAAAGGTCATATATGAGAAACCTGTAGCCAACATTATACACAATGGGCAAAACTAACAGATCAGAAACAAGACAAGGGTGTCCACTCTCTCCACTTCTAGTCAACATTAATTTGGAAGTTCAAGCCATCATGCTTAGACAAGAAAAAGAATCAAAGGTATCCAAATTTAAAAGGAGAAAGTAAAACTGTCAACATTTGCATATGACGTGATACACATGTATAGAAATCCCTTTATTTTTTATTTTTTTTTAATTTTATTGTTGTTCTATTACATCCATCCACTTTTTGCTCCCCTGTCCCCCTCCCCAACCACCCATTCCCCCCAAAGTCAATCCCATCTGTTGTCCATGTCCATGGTTCCTTTATACTAGGTTCTTGTCTAAGCTGCTCCCCTTCTTTGCCTCTATCTCCCCCTACCCCCAACCCCGTTACCCTGACCACTGAAGGCCTATTCCTTGTATTCATATACTTGGTTCTGTTTTGCTTGTTGTTAGTTTTGCTCATTATTGTCCCGTAATGGGTGAGATCATATGATATTTGTCCTTCACTGACTGGCTTATTTCACTAAGCATAATACTCTCCAGTTCCATCCATGCTGTTGCAAACGGTACAAGTTCCTTCTTTCTTTCTGCTACATAGAATTCCATTGTGTAACTGTACCAAAGTTTTTTGATCCAATCATCCACTGAAGGGCACTTAGGCTGTTTCCAGCACCTGGCTATTGTAAATAGTGCTGCTATGAACATAGGTGTGCATAGGTCCTTATGAATTGGTGTTTCAGGATTCTTTGGGTATAGTCCAAGTAGTAGAATTGATGGATCAAAAGGCAGTTCCATTTTTAGATTTTTAAGGAAACCCCATACTGTTTTCCACAGTGGCTGCACCAGCCTGCATTCCCACCAACAGTGTATGAGGGTTCCCTTTGCCCCACATCCTCGCCAACACTTGTTGTTTGTTGATTTGTTGATGATTGCCATTCTTACAGGTGTGAGGTGGTATCCTAATGCAGTTTTAATTTGCATCTCTCTGATGACTAGCAATGTTGAGCATTCTTTCATATGCCTCTGAGCCCTTTGTATATCTTCCTCAGTGAGTTGTCTGTTCAGGTCCTTTGCCCATTTTTTTAATTGGGCTGTCTGTCTCCCTGGTGTTGAGTCGCATTAGTTCTTTATATATTTTGGAGATCAGACCCTTGTCTGAGGTCTCATTGGCAATTATGTTTTCCCATACAGTTGGTTCCCTTTGAATTTTGCTGATATTTTCTTTAGCTGAACAGAAACTTTTCAATTTGATATAGTCCCATTTGTTGATTCGTTCT
>PVIW01011424.1:0-37603 GCA_004026585.1 Noctilio leporinus | reverse complement strand
GAACAACACTCTAGAGGAAATGGACCTAACTGATGTATACAGAGTCTTTTACCCCAAAGAAGCAAAATACACATTCTTTTCAAATGCACATGGATCATTCTCCAAGATAGACCACATGGTATGTCACAAGACAAGCCTCCACAAATATAGGAAAATTGAAATCATACAAAGTATCTTCTCAGATCACAATGGCTTGAAAACTAGAAACCAAATTCAAGGGAAAAAAACAAAAATTCTCTAACTCAGGGAGACTGAATAACATTCTTTTAAGCAATGAAGGGGTTAACAATGAGATCAAAGATGAAATCAAAAAGTTCCTGGACACAAATGACAATGAACACACAACAGCCCAAAACCTATGGGATACAGCAAAGGCAGTTCTCAGGGGGAAATTTATAGCAATACAGGCCTTCCAAAAAAGGTTACAAGAGATTTATAAAAACAACCTAATCACAAAGCTACAAGAACTAGAGGAGCAACAACAAACAAAGCCCAGAGCAAGTAGAAGGAAGGAAATCATCAAGATCAGAGCAGAACTAAATAACTCAGAGATTCAAAGTACAATTCGAAGAATCAATAGGTCCAGGAGCTGGTTCTTTGAAAAAATAAACAAAATTGATAAGCCCTTATCCAGACTCATCAAGAAAAAGAGAAAGAGAACTCAAATAAACAGAATCAGAACTAAAAGAGGAGAAATCATAACTGATACTTCAGAAATACAAAAGATTGTAAGACATTACTACAAACAACTATATGACAACAAATATGATAACCTGGATGAAATGGACACATTTCTGGAAATGTATAATCTACCAAAACTGAACTCAGAAGAAGCAGAAAGCCTGAAAAGGCCAATAACAACTAGTGAAATTAAAAAAGTAATCCAAAATCTCCCAAAGCACAAAAGCCCTGGACCAGATGGTTACACAGGTGAATTTTACCAAACATTAAGAGAAGAACTAACTCCTATCCTCCTCAAACTATACCAAAAAATTCAGGAAGAGGGAAGACTCCCAAACTCTTTCTATGAAGCCAATATTATTCTAATCCCAAAACCAGGGCAAAATCCAACTAAGAAAGAAAGCTACAGGCCAATATCACTGATGAACATAGATGCTAAAATTCTCAACAAAATATTGACCAATCGGATTCAGCAGTATATTACAAAGATCATACACCATGATCAAGTGAGCTTCATCCCAGGGATGCAAGGATGGAACAACATTCGTAAATCAATCAATGTAATACACCACATCAACAAATTGAAAGATAAAAACCATATGATCATATCAATAGATGCTGAAAAAGCAACCATTTATGATAAAAACGCTCAGCAAAATGGGAATAGAGGGAGCATACCTCAACATCATAAAGGCCATTAATGAGAAACCTGAAGCCAAAATCATACTTAATGGACAAAAACTGAAAGCTTTCCCCCTAAGATCAGGAACGAGACAAGGCTGTCCACTTTCTCCACTTCTATTCAACATTGTCTTGGAAGTTCTAGCCATAGCTATCAGAGAAGAAAAAGGAATCAAAGGTATCCAAATTAGAAAGGAGGAAGTCAAACTGTCATTATTTGCAGATGATATTATAGTGTACATACAAAACCCAATGGGCACCACCAAAAACTTACTCAACCTAACAAGCAAATTTAGCAAAATAGCTAGGTATAAAGTCAATATCCAGAAATCAAAAGCATGTTTGTATACCAATATTGAAACAACAGAAATAGAAGCAAAAAAAACAGATCCCATTTACCATAGCAACAAGAAAAATAAAGTACCTAGAAATAAACATAACTAAGGAGGTAAAAGACCTATACGCAGAAAACTACAGAACAATGAAGAAAGAAATCAAGGAAGATACAAATAAATGGAAGCATATACCATGTTCATGGATGGGAAGAATTCACATCATTAAAATGTCCATACTACCCAAAGCAATCTACATATTCAATGCAATCCCAATTAAAATACCAATGACAGACTTCACAGAAATAGAAAAAATACTTCAAACATTTATATGGAGCCAAAAACACCCACGAATAGCCACCACAATCTTGAGAAAGAAGAACAAGGTAGGAGGGATCACAATACTGGACTTCAAACAATACTACAAGGCTACTGTCATCAAAACAGCCTGGTACTGGCATATGAATAGACGTATAAATCAATGGAACAGAATAGAGAGCCCAGAAATTAACCTAGGACTCTATGGTCAACTAATATTTGACAAAGGGGAAAGGACCATCCAATGGAGTAAAAACAGTCTCTTCAACAAATGGTGTTGGGAGAACTGGACAGCAACATGCAAAAGATAAAACTAGACCACCAACTTACACCATACACCAGAGTAAACTCAAGATGGATAAAGGATTTAAATATAAGCAGGCCACCATAAAGGTCCTGGAGAAAAATATAGGCAGTAAACTTTCAGATATCCTATGCAAAAATATGTTTACTGATACTTCACCAAGGGCAAAGGAAATAAAAGAACAAATCAACAAATCGGACTATATCAAATTGAAAAGTTTCTCTTCAGCTCAAGAAAATACCAGCAAAATTCAAAGGGAACCAACTGTATGGGAAAACATAATTGCCAATGATACCTCAGACAAGGGTCTGATCTCCAAAATATATAAAGAATTAATGCGACTCAACACCAGGGAGACAGACAGCCCAGTTAAAAAATGGGCAAAGGACCTGAACAGACAACTCACTGAGGAAGATATACAAAGGGCCCAGAGGCATATGAAAGAATGCTCAATATCACTAGTCATCAGAGAGATGCAACTTAAAACCACAATAAGATACCACCTCACACCTGTCAGAATGGCAATCATCAACAAATCAACAAACAAGAAGTGTTGGCGAGGATGTGGGGCAAAGGGAACCCTGGTGCACTGTTGGTGGGAATGCAGGCTGGTGCAGCCACTGTGGAAAACAGTATGGGGTTTCCTTAAAAAACTGAAAATGGAACTGCCTTTTGATCCAGCAATTCCACTACGTGGACTATACTCAAAGAATCTTGAAACACCAATTCATAAGAACCTATGTACACCTATTTTCATAGCAACACTATTTACTATAGCCAAGTGCTGGAAACAGCCTAAGTGCCCATCAGTGGATGATTGGATCAAAAAACTTTGGTACATTTACACAATGGAATACTACACAGCAGAAAGAAAGAAGGAACTCATACCCTTTGCAACAACATGGATGGAACTGGAGAGTATTATGCTTAGTGAAATAAGCCAGTCAGTGAAGGACAAATATCATATGATCTCACCCGTTACAGGACAATAATGAACAAAACAAACAAACAAGCAAAATATGAACCAGATACATGAATACAATGAATAGACCTTCAATGGGCAGTGGGGAGAGGGGAGGAAGAGGCAAAGAAGGGGAGCAGTTTAGCCAAGGAACTAGCATGGAAAAACCATAGACATGGACAGCGAGTGGGATTGACTTTGTGGGGAAGTGGGTGGGTGGGGAAGGAGACAGAGGGGAGTAAAAATGGGATGGATGTAATACAACAACAATAAAATTAAATTAAAAAATAAAAAATAAAAATAAATTTTAAAAGAGGAATTCTTTGTTGTTCTTCCAGCTTCTGGTGGCCTGGGTGGTTCCTTGGTTTATACCAGCATCATTCTAATGTCTGCCTCACACTTCATGTGACCTTCTCTTTGTGTCTTTTTGTCCTTTTCTGTCTCTTATAAGGACACTCTCATTGGATTTAGGGATCTCCCTAACCATATGATCATATCTTGATCCTTACCTTAATTATTTCTGCAAAGACCCTATTTTCTAATAAATTTGTATTCTGAGGTCCCAGATAGACATGAGTTTGCAATGGAGGAACTCTGTTCAACCTAACACATATACTAACACCAACCAAAAAAAAAAAAACACCTGAGGTAGCTGTATTCATACCAGACAAAATAGAATTCAGAACAGCAAATATGTCTAGAGATTAATAATATCATTTCATATTGATATAGGGGCCAATTAATCAAAATGCATAACAATTCTAAATATACACTTAATAACAGAAGTTCACAATATATAAAGCAAAAACTGATAGAACTACAATAACAAATATACAAATTTTTAACTCCAGCAATTATAGCTGGAGATTTCAACACCCCTGTCTCAATAACTGAGAAAATTATTAGAAAAAGAATTTGTATAACATAGAAGTGCTGTAAAGTACTATCAAAAAAATGACTTATTGACTTTTATAGAACATTTCAACCAACAATAGGAGCATGTACATTCTTTTCAAGTGTACAGAGAACATTTACCAAGATAGACCATATACGGGTTATAAAATAAGTTTTAATCACTTTAAAAACAGTCAGTTCATGCAAAATATAATCTCTGATTACAATAGATTAAATTGGAAATCAATGACAAATATTTCCGACAAAAATCTCCAAGTATTTGGAAACTAAATAATATACTTCTAAGTAGCACACACACCAAAATAGAAATCAGAAGGAATTAAGAGAGTATTTCAAACTAAATGAAATAAAAACACAACATATTGAAATGTTAAGTGTCCAATTAAAGCACTAGTTAGAAATTTAGAACACTAAGTGCCTATTACAGTGAAGAAGAATCTCAAGTCAGCGATCTGAGCCTCCAACTTAAAAAATAGGGGTAAAATAGCCAGATGAACCCCACAGAGAGCAGAAGTCAATAAAATTAATAACAGAAGAAAATAGAGCAAAATCATTGACACCAAATGCCCAATGTTTAAAAGGTCAATAAAATTGATAACCCTGTAGCTAGATTAACCAGGGAGAATAATAGAACAAATTGCCAATATTAAGAATGAGAAAGAGATATCATTACAGATTCTATAGATACTAACAGAATAAGGACCATTAATCTGGGTAGCCCAATAACTATTAAAGAAATTAAGTTGTAGTTAAAAACATTCCCCTACTTACAAAACAAATTCCAGGCTTATATAGCTTTACTAGTGAATTCTGTCAAACTTTTAAAAATGAAATAATATCAACTGTATACAAACTTTCATAATGTTAAAAAGGAAGGAATACTTTTCAACTCATTATTACATTGATACTAAAATCAAAGGTATTGGGGGGGGGAAAGAAATTATCAGTCTAAATCCCTAACAAATCTAGAAAAATAAAACACAAAATAATAGAAAATTGGATCTAGCAGTATATCAAAGCATAATATATCAAAATAAAGTGGGACTTATTCTAATGATGTAATGTTATTTGAACATTTAAAAAAACATTGAGTGAAATATGGTTATATCTGTAGATGCAGGAAAAAAATTGGCAAAATCCAATATTGATTCTTGATTTTTAAAATAACCTTCCAGAGAACTTCTAGAAATAGAAGGGGGAGTTTCTCAACCTAATAAAAGGATGCGAATGAAAATCTACAGGCAACATCATACTTAATTGGATAGACTGAATGCTTTCTTCCTAAAATCAGGAAAAAAAAACTATAATGCCAGCTTTCATCACTTCCAGTCAACATTGTACTATATGTTCTAGCCAGTGAAAAAAGAAATAAAAGGCATACAGATTAAAAAGGAAGAGATACTATTTGCAGACATGATCATCTGCATAGAAAATCCTATTTAATCTACAAGTTACTAAAATAAATAAATGAATTTAGCAATACTGCAGAACAAAAATCAGTTAATAAAATCAATTTCTTTATAATAACAATGAATAACCAGAAATTGAAATGCAAACATGTATTTCATTGATAATATCATCAAAAATATAAATTACAGCCTATGTGCCCACCAGTAGATGAAAAATTAAAAAACTGGTACACCCCTGGATGGTGGCACAGTGGATAAGTCACTGGGCTGTGAACTTAAGGGTCGCTGGTTCAATTCCTAACCAGGGCACATAACCAGGTTGCAAACCAAGTCTCCAGCCAGGTCCATAGCTGGAGGCAGGTGAAAGGCAACCATACAATGATGTTTCCCTCCCTCTCTGCCTCTCTCCCTTCCCCTCTCTCTAAAAATGATAAATAAAATCTTTAAAAACAAAAAACAAAAAAACGTGGTACCTTTACACAACAAAATACTATGCAACAGAAAGAAAGAAGGTACCTTTTGCAACAGTATGGATGGAACTGAAGAGTATTATGCTAAGTAAAATAAGCCAGTCAGTGAAAGACAAATAGGATATAATCTCACTTATAAGTGGAATTTAATGAACAAAATAAACTAAGAAGCAAAACAGAACCAGAGACATGAAAACATGGAACAGACTGACAGGCCCAGAGATGAGAGGGGGAGGGGGGACAATGGTGGAAAGAAGGAGAAAGGGCTAATCAAAGAACATGTATGAATCACCCATGGACATGGACAATGGTGTGGAGATTGACTGTGGGAGGGGAGAAGAGGGTGGGCAGGGTGGAAGAGGACAAAGAGGCAAAAACTGGGACAATTGTAAGTGAATAACAACAAAACAAACAATAAATAACCTGCTTGTGAAAAAAAAGAGGGAATTGACCATCAGCAACTAAGATCCCCCAGAGTATTTTTGCTTTTGCCATGCATGTAAAAACAAATACAAATATATTTATCCTTACAGACTGAATTTGTATCCAATAACGATTGATTCAGAGTTGAAAGTTCAGTTAGTTTCTAACAAAAATAAATGAGGTAGTAAGTACTTATTAAAAATGACCAGTACACTAAGATCTGTACCAAATATTGGATTGGCCTTGGTTCAAGCCTAAGATAATTTTAACTCAAGAAAAGACACTAAAACAAAATTAACAAAGAGCTTAAAAATACCCACTTCAAGAAAAGGAGGTCAGGTTTTAGCATTGATTGATCATTCAGGTCTTAAATAGTGAGCTGCATTGGTTATCTGGGGAGTTGTTAAGAAATACAGCTTGTTAGGCCCTGGCTGGTGGCACAGTGGATGAAGTGCCGACCTGCGAAAACCCAAAGGTCGCTGGGTCGATGACCAGTCAGGGCACATAACCAGGTTGCAAGTCAGGTCTCCAGCCAGGTCTGTAGCTAAAGGCAGGTGAAAGGCAACCACACATTGATGTCTCTCTGCCTCTCTGCCTTTCTGCCTCTCTTTCTTTCCCTATCTCTAAAAATAATAAGTAAATTCTTTTTAAAAAAATACAGCTTGTTAAAGGGAAAAAAATTCAGACCCCACCCTAAATCCAGATAAAAATTTCCAATGATGTGGCTCAGGCTGCCACCAGCTCACTGAAATCTGAGGATGACTAATACAGTGACTTTTTTGCTAAGGTAAAAGTATATCCAGTGATTTTTTTTAATAGTGAAATGTTAGTGGTATTATTTATAGTGAAGTTAGAAAGAGAATGAAACTAAGGACAAATGAGGTGAGGTTGACGGCAGATTCTGGAAAGGCCAGTAGTCAAAACAGGAGTGGAGAGAGGACGTGCAAGTAAGGCTCCTGAAAGAAACAATCCTCAGGCTCATTAGAACTTTTTAATCACCAGGTCTCTGCTGGTGGGTGGTGAAGATGTTTAGGGGACTGGTATAATTTGAGGTTCTTATTTTCCTAGCCGTGTACCAAGTAAGGTACCACCTTGACATTCCTTGGCTACAAAGTGTTTTCGTACCCGCTGAGAATCTGCGAGGTGGTGGCAGAACCCAAGAGCCAGAGGGGAAAGCCAACCCAGCAGCCAGAGCTGCCCCAGCCCTGCAAGTGGACAAACGCCAGTTCTCCTGAGACACATGCTGCCTATGGCTAGGAATTTGCCATCTGACCAGGGAGACCGATAGACCCTTGCAGAGAGTAGCAGGCCAACAAGATCTGGACGCCAGTAGGCACGGGGGGAGGATGCACACAGGGCCCTGGGAGCGGTCCCTGCAGGGTCCCTTGGCTCTCAGCCAGCACTGGTGGAAATATTTCATATTTTCAAACAGTTCCCCAACTCATATTTTTAACATATGCACTATTTTAACAAACAAATGTAAATGCTTTCCTAGATCCTGCTTGTCTGGTCTGGGCTCCCTGGCAAGGTGGGAAAGGAGTCTATAGAAAGTGGTCTGTGGAACATTGTTTGTTTCCATGTGGCCAGTAATTCAGAGGCTTGGGGTAAAGCTTTATGGGGCAGGGTGAGGATCAGGGATGGCAGATAGGGCTCAATTCTTCCTCACTCCTACTCTCAAATTAAGGTCACAGAGTAAATGGGGTTCCAGCTCACAGACCAGCCTCCCTTTGGAGACATCAAGCAAACAACTTCAGACAAGGGTCACCTTAGCTTGTAAGCCAAGAGACCTTGCTTTTCCCTTAAGCCTAGGGCTCCTAGTCTGCCTGGCTGTTAAGGGACTGAAGTTTGTGAGGGGGAAGGGAAAGAAAGTATGAGGCAGAGCTCCTGGGTCACACACCTGTGGTAGACTTGTAGCAACCCCTAAAGATGTCTGCACTCTGATCCCCAGAACCTGTGAATATGTCACATTTCATGGCAAAAGTATCTTTACAGGTGTGATTAATGTTACAGAACTTGAGACAGAAGTTAGTCTGCACTAGCCAGGGGGCCCCCATCTAATCACAGGAGCCCTTTGAAGCTGAGAACCTGTCTAGGCTGAATTGAGAATGATGCAATGGAAGAAGCAGCAGGAGAAATTTAAACTAAACTTAAGTAAGTAACTTCAACCCACCAGTGCTGGTTAAAGATGGAGGAAGGGGGTGACAGGCCAACCAATGCTCATAGCCTCTAAAATGAGAAGGTCCCTGAGATGATAGCCAGCGAAGAAACAGACCTCAGTCCAACAACTGCAAGAAACTGAATCAGCAAAGAAATGGATTCTCCCCTAGAGTCTTCAGAAGGGAATGCAACCTGTGGACACCTTGATGTTGACCCAGTAAGATGGGTCTTAGACTTTTGCCCTACAGAACTGTGAGATAATAAGCAGGTGTCATTTTAAGCTGCTAAAATGGTGGTAAGTTGTTGCAACAGCAATAGAAGACTAACACACCGCCCTCCCTCCATAGCCGTACCAGAGAACAGGAAGCCCACAGATTCCCGGAGCCCAACAGGAGCAATCCGGGGCCTCACGGGCTGGTAGCTGACTGCAGTTGGTTGAATGAAAATCCGTAACCAGGGAGAGGCTGGCTCCCCAGATCTTAGAAGATGAATCAAGATCAGAAGGATCAAAAGATCATCAAATTTACTTTCAATCCCAAACAGGATAAAAAGGGATTCAGGAAAATACTACCTGGTTTTAGGTGGTCCTTCTCCTCTTCTGACGAGTGTCGGGGCAGCCAGGTCTGCTGACAGTACATCACTGTGCCCCTGGGTCTGTGCCTAAGGGCATGAGGAAGAAGGACTTTCCCAGAAGATACCAGGAGCCTTAGCTAAGTTCTCAAGAGCCACAAGCCCCTGAGCCAGGAGCCAAGCCCAGTGCCTGGAGTGCACACATACGCAGAGCCAGCTCAGGCTCCCATGCCTCCTGTGGAGTGGCCAGTACTGTGCAGTTATTTATCAAACAGGACAAGAGGCAGCAAAGACACCTAAGACCAGATAGGAACATCTACAAGAAGAAAGGACCTCAGCTTTTACTTTGTCCCCAACTCTGTCCCAGGCATTCTCCTGGTAGTACCCTGCCACACTCAAGCACTTCCTCCATTGCACACTTAGGCCTCTCTAACTTGGCTTACCCAGACCTTTGTCTAGAATCCTCTTCTAGGATAAATGCAGTCTTCAAAGTCCATTGTAATTGTAATCTTCTCTGGAGAGCCTTCTCCAACTTCCCCTCATTTCCTATTTCAACTTAGCAGAATTGTTGCTTTGCCATTAAGAGTGTTTATATCACTTAGCACAGATCTCTCTCTGTGTACTTGTTGAAATATTAACCAGTGAATTCTATCCCTCCTCATACTTCCTTCAGCTCCAATTCCTTTCCCCAGCTAAGCTGATTCATCGTTCATGGCCTTAGGGAAAGCTAAAGATGGAGCAACTCTCAGCCTTGGAGTTCTCAGCCTTTGAATTCCAAAAGTCTTGTCACAAAGGCTTATGAAAAAAGTTTGATCACTAGAGAGATTTGAGAGAATTTAAAATTCACAGAAGTCAGAGCTTCCTGTCCTTCCTTCCACTCCCATCCCTTTGGAGATTAGACCAGAGCCAGGACCAGTCTATGAAAATGGTGCCTCCTCAACTTGTGCAACACACAACCTACATGACTCCACACAGTGACCTCAGCACCAGACTCTTCCCTATTTTCACTCTCTCTCCTTAGCAAGGAGGCTGTTATTATTTTTCTTGCTCCACCATAGTTGAAGGCTAGCTGTTTCACATGCATGTTCCAGGTGGAAAGAAGAGGGAAAGGCAAAGGCCCTTAGTGAGGATTGTTATTCAGGAAAAGATGTTCTGTGATCTGCCTTGATCTTGGTGACCAGAACTGTGCATGCCCTCTGCCTACAGGGAAGGCTGGGAAACAGCTTTGGAGTCTTCTAACTTCTTGAATAGGAAGGTGAGGGAGGTTTCCAGTAGCCAATTCCCATTGTCTGTCATAAGGGGAGAGTGTTTCAGGCAGGAGGCACAGCATCCCTGCTTGCATTTTCAGGGCCTACAATAGTGCTGGGGCACAGTGAACACTCACCAGACACTGCTGGGTGAACAAATGGAGAGATGAAGTGAAAGTATATCATGGTAAAAAAGTGACAAGGAATTCCAAGTGGCTATATTAGCATGCAAGAGAGGAGCCAGCATGCAGGGCCTTGTGAAGAGCCTTTGAAGAGTTGTCTTCAGGGGTATAACTTGATTGAGTTTGTGCTTCAAAAAGATCATGCTGGCTGCAGAGAGGGGTGAATTTTTGAGGTAGAAAAGACAAGAGATAAAGAACCAGCCATTGGACAGTATTGTAATATCCAAGAAAAAAATTATGGCCTGAAAGAGCACTGAGGTAATGGGAATGGAGGGAAGTGATCAGAATCTAGAGAAATTTTGGAGGCAGAATTGACTGAACTTGGCAATGAGTTGAATGTGGGAGAAAATAGAAAAGTCAAGAACAACTCCATCTTTATTGGCTCAGGTTACTGGGTCTATGATGCGACCAGTCATTGGGCCAGAAAACATAGAAACAGCAGGTTGAACCTTCTAGTAAAGATGGTAGAGTAGATGAATGTGGTACTTGGAACCTCCCAAAACCACCTCAAAATTACAACTAGAGGCAAAGAAAGGGAGCACATTTAGTCAAGGAGCTAGCATGAAAGAACAATGGACATGGACATGGACAACAAGTGGGATTGATTCCAGGGGAGAGTGGGTGGGTGGGGGAGGGGACAGAGGGGAGTAAAATGGGGGTGGATGTAATAGAACAACAAATAAAAATTTTTTAAATTACAACTAAACTAGAGAGGGAGATAAACATTGATGTGAGAGAGAAACATCAGCAGGTTGCTGCCTCTACATGCTCCAACCAGGGACCAAACTTGCAACCCAGGCATGCGCCCTGACCAGAAATTGAACCGGTGGCCTTTCACTTTGGACGATGATGCCCAACCAACTGAACCACACCAGTCAGGGCAAGATACATTATAATTAAATGCAAAAGGTTGAATACAAAGAGATAATCTTAAAAGCAGCAAAAGAAAACAGTTTCACAAGGGAGCTCCCATAAGGGTATCAGCTCGGCAGAACCTTTGCAGCTAGAGAAGACTGGCAAGAAATATTCAAAGTGATAAGAAGCGAAAACCCACAACCAAGATTATATAAAATATTATAGGGTCTTCTTTAGGAAGAAGAGGAAAAAATAAAAATATGAACAATAAAATGACAATAAATACATATCTATCAACAAATGAGTCATAAAATATAAACAAAGAAACAAAACAGAAACAGACTCAGATGCAGAGAACATTTTGATGGTTGCCAGATGGAAAATGGGTTAGGGGGGTGGATGAAAAAAGGTGAAGGGACTAAAAAGTACATGTAATAACTATGAATGGTGTCATATGGATACTAGATTTATTAGGTGATCACTTAATTAGTTATATAATGTCTAATAATGGAAGTGTACACCTGAAACTATCATTGAAAATATTTTAATGATTAAAAATTTTAAAAAGAAATAGCAGGTTTATAGCCATGGCTGGTGGCACAGTGAATAAGGCACCAGGCTGCAAACCCAAAGGTTGCTGGTTTGATTCCCCAGCCAGGGCGCATAACCAAGTTACAAGCCAGGTCTCCAGCCAGGTCCCCAGCAGAAAGCAGATGAAAGGCAACCGTACATTGATGTCTCTCTCCCTCTCTGCCTCTCTCCCTCCTCCTCTCTCTGAAAATAAATAAAATCTTTTAAAAAATAAAGAAATAGCAGGTTTAGGTTTGGGTGCGTGGGTGATGATGAATGTAGTTTGGACAATATACCAGGCCCTGTTATATACAACCCACCCAAGATATGCATATCCTCAATCCTCACCTGCCTCCAACCCTTAGTCACATGTTTGATGCCCACTTACCTCACTCCACATCAGTTTGGTCTTGGAGCAAATCTCTTTATCAACTTGAACTGCTTCTAGTGCAGCCATAACAAGGGCACAGGCTCCTCACATGGTAGACAGCTAGCGGACTTAGGTTCTGTGCCACCAGTACCTCCTCCACATGTTTCATGGGCAGCTGTTATAAATGCTTTATTGTTTCATCATAGATCTGACAGCCTTTCCAGCAGGTTCCCAGGTAAATCTCTGTATCCAGTTCTTTGAATATCATGATGTACCACATCTTCTCTGTCACATCCCACTCTATCTGCACTAATAGACCCTTCAAGCTCCAGCCTTCCTTGGGCTTGGCTGGACCCATTGGAGGCTATGGCTTCCCTGGTCATTTTTAGATAGGCTCAACTGAAGCACAACATTGGAAGCTTGCAGTTTGCCTTCTCCAGTGGATGCCTGGGGGGGCCAGTTAACACAACCCAGAAATGTATGGACATTAGTATTCATGAAACACACTTGACCCAGGAGGTACAGGAGAAAGGAAGAAGCTACCAGATAAATTATCTTCCCTGTGCCTCTCACCTCAAAGGAGTGGGTGTTGCAAGACCTGGATGCAGTTTTCAATGAAGCCATTGCTAGTTTAGTGTAATAGTTTCCGAGGGCTGCTGTAACAAAGTACCTCAAACTAGGTCGCTTGAAACAACAGAAATTTATTCTATCAGATTTCTGGAGGTCAGAAGTCTGATATCAAGGTATCGACAGGGCTATGTTATCTTTTTTGCATCTTCCAGTGTCTGGCGGCCCTAGGTATTTCTTTGCTTATGGCTGCATCACTCCAATCTACCGCTGTCTTTACATGGCCTGTCCCCACTGCATCTGTGTCTCTTTTTGTTCTTTCTTCTTATTAGGACCCCAAACACATTGGATTTAAGGCCCACATTAATTTAGTAAAACTTCCTCTTAACTAGTTATATCTTCAAAGACCCTATTTCCAAATAAAGTCACATTCGCAGGTACAGGAGTTAGGACTTCAGCCTGTGTTTTAGGACACAGTTCAACACACAGCACTTGGTAATGTACCATCCTGTATTTGTTTTCTGCCCTCCCAGCCTCATTTACAATTTTCTTTCATTCTTTACTACTCTAAAATAGCACCTATCACATACATTTTGACTCAGGATATGTTTCCTAGGATAGGCAAACTCAAACTTGTTGTTGAGTGTGGAACATCCAGGTGGAGAGATATCTATTTACTAGTTAAAACTGAAGAATCTGGAAAAGGTACAGATAGGAAAAATAAATTATAGTAAATATCTGTTTTGTTCATTCTGTATTCTTTGCTCTTATTCTGATAACATTACCTCACTTTTCCTTTAGAAAGCTGTGGTCTTGTGTGGTCATTGTGGTCTTGGAGGACTGGCAATTACAGACCACCATTACTGCTCCAAATCCATTGAGTAGGTATGTGACTCCAGCTAGATTGACCAGACCCACCCTCCCCTTTTTACTGAAATAATGATAATGGAAGAGAGAAGTTCTTTTTCTCCAGAGTGATTATCTAGGTTGATGATAAAACCTTGAGCTATCACAACCACTGCTCTGTCCTCACTCTGAGCATGAGGAAGTCTACAATAAAAGAGAATGAGGCTAACACAGACAGAGAACCAGAGCCAGAGGGAAAAAATGGAGGGAGAGAAAGTCCCAAATGTATCTAGGGACTCAAATGATGTTTGAGTCCCCAGCTCCACTGAGATCAATGCCTCTAAACTAGCCTGTGTGCGGGCCAAAAATCGCTCTTTTATTTTTATTGAGCTATCGTGAATTCAGCTTCTATAATTTGAGTCCAAAAGTCCTTACTATATAAATGTCATTGTGATTAGATACTAACAGAACAGATTAGATACAAAAGTACATAGCCTGACAAGAACAGGGACTCGGGCAGAGTCCTACAGGGCAGGAACATTTGAGCAGCAGTCACAGAAAGCATTAAAGGAGACTGAAGAGTAGTGGCCAGAGAGACAAGGAGGAAACAAGGAGAGTGAGGTCATGGGAGACAAAGGAAGTAAGACTTGTGTGCAGGAGCCCTCTGTAATGTCAAGTGCTTCTGAGACATAGAAGAAAAAAGAAATGGAAAATGTCCATTGGATTTAGCAGTAGAGCATCCTGGTGAGTATGATGAATGCAGCCTCAGTGGACAAGAAAGGGCAGAAATTTGATGACTAATGATTGAGGAGTAAGTAAAGGAGAAAGTGCACACAACAAGTGTAGAAAACACTCAAGATACTGGGTTGAGGAAGGGAGGAAACAGATGGGAGATATCAGTGAAGGTTGTTTATTTTGTTGTTGTTGTTTAAGATAATGAAGAATGGAGCATATTTACATATTTAATGGAAGAAGCCAACAGAGAAGTGAAGATTTTAGCTGTAAATGAGGAAGGAAAAGAATGGTCCCTTAGGAGGTGAGAGTCTAGAATCTAGAGCAGCAATTTTCAACAAGCGTGCCTCAAGAATTTTAAAACATGAAGTACCTTACTATTTAGTCAGGGGCACTGACCTCTTTTCCCTTAGATTGTGAAATTAAAAAATGACAACAGCCAACACAACAATAGGCATCTGGTGTGAATGAATCAAAATTAGACATTTCTTTCTTTCTTTCTTTCTTTCTTTCTTTCTTTTTTTTTTTGTCAGAATGGCAAAAAATATATTTTAGTCATTAGTTTATGTATGCCATGAAATGAAGAAGATTGAAGATTAATGGCTTAGAGGATAGGCCTCCATAGTAAAGAAGGGTAAGAAGAACATATAAGTGCAAGATCAAACAGGTTTAAGGTTTGATGTCAGGAAGCTGGGGAATTTTATCTGTGAAGTAGCAGCAAAGTTATTGCTGATGGTGGAGGGGGACTGAGAAGTAATAGACAGGGGAATGGTGGAGTTGGAGTTTTGAAGAGAAGGACTGGAATGGCCTGGATGGAGGACCAGAAACAGAAGCCCCTAAAGAAGTGTCAGGAGATCACTAGACATGTGCAAGGACCGGTTGACTACAGACCATGTATAGCAGCCCCAGGGCACATGGCCATGCAAGACTGCAGAGCACCGCTCAGCAGTGTCAGTACAAGCAAATGGTTGTAGCCAAATAGGGCTGGGATTTTCCAGGACTACAGGACAGTGGAATAGAAGCTCTTGGATAGCCTGGTAAGGAGGGCAAGGGAAGACAGGAGGAGGCTAGAAGAGGAGCTCTGAGTGAAAGGAAGGTTTAGGACCTGGAAGTCCTTCGGTGGTTGAAAGTCAGGTGTAGAGGACATGTGTGGGGCACAAATCACCCCTATAGCCCCTATCTGATACCACCACCTGCCCCACTGTCACCTATGTGTGATTTTGGCCTCCTTAACTAGAGTATGAGTTCCTTGATATGCAGGACTACTTGGCAATTGATGATATACATATGATGATAGGTGGGTAGGTAAACAATACATGATGATATAGATAGATAAATAGATAGATGATAGATTTGCATTGGAGAAAATTGTCAACTCCTTCCCTCATGAGGACTTTCCAGGTAGGAGTTCCTACTTTTATCACTATTGCACTTAAACACACACAGACAAGGGATACACAATGTGCAGGATACAGGCCTCTGGGGATACATGGCCTGAAGCCAACATAAGGGTTCACCATTAATAATTCTAAAGCCATCTCAACTTTGCTTTTCAACCCTGACTTCAGCCCCACCCTGACTCCTTTCTCTTGTCAGGGCCTATGACTGCTGGTGCCAGTAACAGCCTCTCAGGAGAGACTCCTGCCCATGCTCTGGGAACTGAAGCAGCAGGCTCCACAGAGGTGACAGGCAAGGTCAGCAGCTGAGCCTGCTGCCCTGGACCTGCACCAGGAAGCATTAGCCTGAAGAACTCCAGCTGACCTTGTCCATAGCCGGAGGACTGAACAGAGGGATCGAAGTGGACAGCCCATTGAAATGCTCCAATTCTTTAACCTTCCTGTAGTGCTAATTTTCCCTGACAGAAGAGCTCCAATTGTCCCATGTTTTGCCCAATGAAAGCAGGGCTAAGAGGAGAATAAGGTGTGGGAAAGCAAAAACCAGATACCTACAGATGTTCCTTGACCATCCTTCCTGAGGAAGTCAGCATTGGATCACAAATAACTTCTTTAGACCCAGAGCCCTGAGTCAACAGTATGATGCTGGGAAGAGAGGAGCAAGACATGTAGGCTTTCTGAACCTCTTCTCACCAACCAATAAAGCATACTCTGCCAGCAAAGCTGCCTTAATTAGAAGTCTCTGAAAATCAGCTCTCCACAGAACCAGAAATGTGGGCTTCTTCTACTGGCAGTTTAAAATGGTGCTCCATCTAGAAAAGCAGCTCCCAGAGAGGGGTCCTGTGAGTCCTGGGCTTCCCTCCAGGGCCTTGGGAAGGCGGGGACATCGCAAGTAAGAAAAAAGGGGATTTATTTGCTATGTTCTTACCACCCCAAAAACTGCCAGCCAGGCAAGTGTTGTCATTGTCCACTGTTGCCCCAAGAAGAGTTCCAGGCTGAGAACAGCAGCTTTTATTCCCTCCATGCTGGCCAGGCCTGTCTGCTGCTATTGGCAGGAGCACTGGTAGGCCTTCTGTAGGACAGAGGCGGGAATCTAGGGAGTTTGAAGGACAACTTCCCTTATAGGGGTCCATTCCTCAGGACAGAGCCTCTGCCTTCACATGAAACTCTGCTTACAAGAGTGCTAGATAGTTGGTAACTCTAGCCTCAGGGATGACATAGAGCTGAGCAGGAGCTCAGCTCCTCACTGGCTGTCACCTAGAGTCTAGTCTCAGCTCCTTGCCATGTAATCCTCTCCATATGATAGCTAACAGCATGCAGCTGGCTTCATCATAACACACAAGTCAGGGAAAGAGAGCAAAGAAGGTGGCAGTTACAATCTTTTATAACCTCATTTCAGAAGTAACATACATCACTTTTACCATATTCTATTCCTTAGAGGTGAGTCAACTGTGTTCAGCCTACAATAAGCAAGCAACTACTGGGAGGTGGACATCATTGGCAGCTGTTTTGGAAGCTGCCTATCACATCTATTAATTCATTCTGCAGTTATTTAGTGAGGACCTACTAAGTGTCAATGCTGAGCATGGAAGATAGACAAAAACAGTAAGAGTCACTAGGAGAGTAGGCACATATATTAATTAAAGAAACACAAATGAATGCAAATGTCAAAACTACAGGTAATGAGTCAACATTCAGAAATCAAAGACTTTTTTACACCAACAATGAAATACCAGAAACAGAAACTAGGGGGGAAATCCCATTTACTATAACAACAAAAAAAATTAGAGTACCCAGGAATAAACTTAACCAAGGAGGTAAAAGACCTGTACTCAGAAAACTGCAGAAAGAAATTAAGGAAGATACAAATAAATAGACGCATATACTATGTTCATGGATGGGAAGAATTAACATCATTAAAATGTCCATACTACCCAAGGCAATTTATAGCTTCAATGCAATCCCAATTAAAATACCAATGACACAGTTCACAGATCTAGAATAAATACTTCAAAAATTTATATGGAACTATGAATGACCCCAAATAGCACCATAAATTTTGAGAAAGAAGAATAAAGTAGGAGGGATCACAACACCCAATATCAAACTATATTACAAGGCCAATGTAATCCAAACAGTTTGGCACTGGCATAAGAACAAACACCTAGGTAAATGGAAGGGAACAGGGAGCCCAGAAATAAACCTAAGTCTCTATGGTCAATTAATAATTAACAAAGGGAGCAGGAACATAAAATGAAGTAAAAACAGCCTCTTCAACAAGTCGTGTTGGGAGAGGACAGGTACATGAAAATAAATGAAACTAGACCACCAACTTACACCATGCACCAAAATAAACTCAAGATGGATAAAATACTTAAATATAAGTCATGAAACCATAAAGTACTAGAGGAAAACACAGGCAGTAAAATTTCAGATACCCCACACAGCAATATTTTCACTGCTATATCTCCTAGGGCAAGGGAAATAAAGGAAAGAATAAATAAATGGGATTACATCAAACTAAAAAGTTTCTACTCAGCCAAAGAAAATATCAGCAAAGTGAAAAGGGAGCCAACTGTATGGAAAAACATATTTCCCAATGATATCTTAAACAAGGGATGAATCACAAAAATATGTAAATAACTCATATTATTCAATATCAAGAAGACAGACATCCTAAGTTAAAAATGGGCAAAGGACCTGAATAGGCACTTCTCCACGGAGGACATGCAAAGAGCCCATGGGCATATGAAAGGATGCTCAACATCACTAGACATCAGAGAGATGCAAATTAAAACCACAATGAGATACCACCTCACACCTGTCAGAATGGCCATCATTAACAAATCAATAAACAACAAGTGCTGGCAAGGATGCAGAGTAAAGGGAACCCCAGTGCACTGCAGGTGGGAATGCAGACTGGTGCAGCCAATGTGGAAAACAGTATAAAATTTCCTCAAAAAACTAAAAATGGAAACTGCCTTTTGACCTAGGGATTCCACTGTGGGGATTATAACAGAAGAACCCTGAAACACCAATTCAAAAGAACCTATGCATCCCTATGTTCATAGAATGTTATTTACAATAGTCAAGTGCTGGAAATAGCCTAAGTTTCCATCAGTAAATGAGTGGCCAAGATGAAAGTGTAGGTTGGCACACTGCATCTCTCTCACAACTAGAGAAATTTACATCTACCTTAAAACTAAATAAATGCAGTGCAGAAATTTCAGAAAATTGAACTACATGAAAGCGCAACAAATGAAGAACTAAAAAAATACTCATCCAGGCAGGTAGGAGGGGCAGAGCTGGGCAGGAGAGTGGCAGCAGCACTGGAGCTGAGGCCACAGCAAAAAGTGCAGTCACACATTTAGACCTAGGAAATGATTCCGGGGCCAGACCACATAGCCCATGGTTCCAGTGCTGGGGAAAATGAAGCCATATTGCTTCTGACTGGGAAAACTGGTGAGGGTTGGGGCAGAGAAAGAAACATCCAGTCTCAGGCAAGCTGCATTGTTACCTTCCGGGCCCTTCCCCCACATGCAGCACCACAACATGGTGAAACAGGTCACGCTGCACTGACGAATTTCTAAGGCACCACCCCTTACAACATAATAAGTATGACAGAACTACCTAAGACACAGAGGCAAACACAGATGGCTGTCAAGCTAAGGAAACAGAGAAGTAGGGCCCAAAAGAGGGAGCAGATCAAGGTGCCAGTGGGAGGACTGAGCAACAAAGAGAGAGCCAACCTAACAGTCAAGCAGATAGCTAACCTAACAGTTCAAAATGCTGGTGATTAAGATGCTCACAGGCTTGACAGATACGCTTAAATACCACAAAAACAGAAACGAAGAAAAATCCACATGAAACCAAGGGTGAAAGGAAGGAAATAGGAGTTCAAATCAATGATTTGGGACGTAAGGAAGAAATAAACAATCGACCAGTACAGAAAGAGGAAACAAGAATTGGAAAAAATAAGGAGAGGAGTAGGAACCTCTGGGACAGCTTTAAACATGCCAATATCCAAAGCATAGGGGTTCCAGAAAGAGGTGAGGAAGAGCAAGAAATTGAAAACTTATGTTTACAATAATGAAGGGAAAACCTTAATTTGGCAAAGGAAATAGATGTACAAGTTCAGGAAGCACAGAGAGTCTAAAACAAGTTAGAAGGAAGACCACATCAAGACACATCATAATTAAAATGCCAAAAATCAAAGATAAAGAGAGAATCTTAAAAGCACAAGAGAAAAAAAGAGATTTATCTACAAAGGGGTTTCTATAACACTATCAGTTGATTTCTTAAAAGAAATTTTTCAGGCAAGAAGTATTCAAAGTAATGAAAAGCAAAGATTTTCAACCAAGATTCCTCTATCCAGCAAAGCTGTCATTCAGAATGGAAGGGCAGATAAAGTGCTTCCTAGACAAGGTAAAGCTAAAGGAGTTTATCATCATCAAGCCATTACTATATGAAATGTTAAACTTACTTAAGAAAAAGAGGATCAAAATTATGAACATTAAAAAGACAACAAGCCCTGGCTAGTAGCACAGTGGTTAAGGCGCCGGCCTGCGAACCCAAAGATCGCAGGTTCGATTCCCTAGCCAGGGCACATAACCAGGTTGCAAACCAGGTCTCCAGTCAGGTCTGTGGCTGGAGGCAGGTGAAACGCAACCATACATTGATGTTTCTTTCCCTCTCTGCCTCTCTCCCTTCCCCTCTTTCTAAAAATAATGAAATAAAATCTTTAAAAAAAAAAGAAAAAAAGACAACAAACTCACAACTATCGACAACAGTACCTAAAAAATAAAAACAGAAACTAAGCAGACAACCAGAGAGGGAACAGGATCAAAGATAATATGGGGAACATTTGGAGGGGTGTCAGCTGGAAGAGGGAAAGGGAGGAAGGGGGAAAGGTACAGGGATTAAGAAGCATGGTTGGTGGGTGCAGAACAGACAGGGAGATGTTAAGAATAGTACAAGAAAAGGTAAAGCCAAAGAACTCACATGCTTGACCCATGGACATGAACTTAGGGGGGTAGGGTTGCTGGAGGGAGAGGAGTGCTGGTTGGAGGTGAGCAAAGGGAAAAGAAATTGGGATGAATGTAACAGCATAATCAAAAAGTAAATGAAAAAAGAAAGAAAAGAAAATATGCTCAAAAGTAAACAACAACAACAACTGTGGTACATCTACACAATGAAATACTACACAGCAGAAAGAAAGAAGGAACCCTTACCTTTCTTACAGCATGGATGGAACTGGTCAGTATCATGCTTAGTGAAATAACGCAGTTAGCAAAAGACAAATACCATATAATCTCACCTATAACAGGAACCTAAGGAACAAAACAAACAAACAAGCAAAATAGAACCAGAGGCAAAGAGGGAGAAGGGTCTAGTCAAGGAACAAGTATCCATGTGGGAGCGGGGAATAGGGGGAGGGGGAAGAGGGACGGGGAAAAATGGAGACATCTGTAATTGAACAACAATAAAATAAAATAAAAATTTTTTTAATTACAGGAAATGACAAAAATGGGGAAGCACATGGCGCTATGAGAGTGTTTCACCAGAGGACCCAGCCAGGTGGCTCCCTGAGAAAGGGATTATTGAGCCAACGTGAGAGGGAAGACCAGGCATCAGCGGGCTGATAAGAAAACATGGGAATGGCAGGGGAGTACGGCAGACCAGAGGAACAGCATTGTCTGTGCACCATGGAGGTGAGTGTAAGCCCAGAGCACATGTGTGCCTGTCAGTGAGTGTTCTGAACTGGGGTGAACCTATGCGGTCTCCACCGTGTGAGTGGATGTGCTAGGTACATAGCACTCCCAGTGCACTCAGAGTCTCCAGGGAAAGGATGGAAAGGTGGCTGGGGACAGAATCTGAGCAGCACTCTTCCAACTTTCAGAATTATGCACCTTCATTCCTCCCCTCTCCCACCCTCCTGATATCCTATCTGTAAGGTTTCTTTGGGGAGTTATATAGGCCCTCATAAAAAGCAAAAATCAGCTGATGTAGCCTAATGCACTATCAGGAAAAGCAGACTTGTCTGCGGGGGCTGACTCTGCCCCTACCTCAGCCTGGAGACTTCATTCTGCAAACCAGCAGTTCTGGTGCTAAAGAGACACTCTATCGATTGAGGCCAAAGTGACTTTATGGATCCAGAGACAGGAAGGCAGCGTCCTAGTTGGAGGGAGGTGGGATAAGTCTTACAGCCAGTTGGAAAGATAGAGGCCGAGAGTAGGAAGAGGGCTGGGAGCTCCTGGTCAGGATAGGGCTCCTCTGGATGTCAAGGCAGCCAAGTGTGGAGGAGGCTTGGGCTGAGGCAGGACGCAATGTGATATGTGGCCCAGCCCCACACCCCTGTCCCAGGATTACAAATCCCATGCACTGCACGGTCATGTGGAGACAAGCCCGGAACTACGCCAACTGGCGAAACTGAGGAGAAGCCTGTGTTGTCCCAATCCTCAGGCAGCCAAGGCAGAGGACGTCCCTCCTTCCTGGAGCTCCTTAGTAGGTGATGCAAGCAGATCCTGTGTCTGGAATCCTGCCCCAGGACTAGGGGCATGACTCACATTCAGCCATGTCTCTAGTCATCAATAAATCTTCATTCCTGTATGCCAGGTACCATATTAGGAATGCAAATGTAGTTCCTGCTTTCATAGACTTACAGTTTAAATAGCAAATAATTGCCCTGATTGATGTGGATCAGTAAATTGGGCATCATCCCACAGATCGAAAGGCCACCAGTTCAATTCCTGGTCAGAGCACATGCCTGGCGAGACAACTGCTCAATCTCTCTCTCTCTCTCTCTCTCTCTCTCTCTCTCTCTCTCTCTCTCTCTCTCTCTCTCCCCCCCTCGCTTGCCCACTCTCTAAAATAAATGAATGAAATAATCATTGAACAATTATTTGCATCACCATTTAACATTTATGAAAGTGACATGAAGGAAAAACGCAAGGTGCAAGCATGGTTTGGAACACATTATGGAGTCAAGAAAAGGTCTCCTGGTCTATATGTTGTTCTGTGGTTCTTGCTGAGCCCTGCAGAGGTGACCTGGTCTGTTCAGGTCTGTTCAGTGGTCAGCCTTGGCCCCCACTACATTCCTGCAACAGTGCCATTATTGGTGTGACATGCGCTCCATTTTCTCAGTAAAGTGTGCAGTGGTCCACTCCCCTCTGAGCCACCAGCCCTCTTTGCTATGGCTGGCCCTGCCACTCCTCTGAGACTGACCTTGTGCTGGCTGGGGCTGTCCTTCCCACTGCCTCTGCTCCAGAGTCCCTTTGCCCAACAACACAATGGTCCCCTGGCAGCCATGTGGGCTCCCCATTACTAGCCGTCTGCCTGGCCTGTCTTTGGGGCCCAGGAACATGTTCTTTTCCCTTCTCAAGCCACTGGAAATGAAAGTCTCCAGATGAAGAGAAATGAGAGGCTAATTCAGGTTCTCTTTGCCTAATGTTCCACTCTTTGTATCCATTGGGGTCTAGAAGAAATGAGATGAAAGGTCCCCCTGTCTTTACATCCTCACACACACCATGGCTCCAACCCTGTGGGTACTGACCCCACCACACACTCCCATGGGTCTGTGTCTCTGCCACCCAGTGCCTTCCATGTTAAACTTCACTTTCTTCCCTGTCCACCACCAGGCCTCTGAGCTCAGGATCATCACAGCCCACAAATGCTTTGTCTTCACCACAAAGCCTGACTTTCACAAATCAAAATCTTGCTTTATGACCATTATAATTTCTGTCATTTTAAAATGGCAGTTCTCAACCTTGGCTCCACTTAGTAGAAACCTGGAAAGTTGTATCTGGGAACTTATTTAATTGGTCTAGAGCTTAGTTTGGGCAGCAGGATTCTTAAACCTCCCAGATGACTTTTGGGTGCAGCCAGGGTCAAGAACCATTTTTAAGGAGTCCCATTTATGAAGAGCAATGACTTCTTTTATCTCTATCAGTCCCGCCTCCCCATGAAGAAATCAGAGCCTCAGCATCATTCACCAATCAACATATGGAAGTGGATCCCCTTCTGTGTGCACCATTCTAAGTTCTAAGGACACAGCTGAGAACAACAGACCAAAGTTTCTTCCCTTGGGGAGCTGACATTCTAATTAAAGAAAGGCAAGAAATAATAACAATAATATATAGTAAATATCATAGAACATTCATGAGTATAAGTGAAAAGAAGAAAGAAAAAAAGTAGGGTGACAAAATCAGGGATGGGGAAGAGCATCAAACTAGACCTTATGGAGAAGGTAACATTTGAGATAAGACTTGAGGGAGATAAGAGAGTGAGTCTATGTGAAGCCCCAGAAAAAGAACCACAGCAGATCATTCACAATGATATTCTGCTAGATGTATTTAACAGGGAAAATTGACAGGACTTGGCAATTGGACTCTGGGGGCAGACAGAAGAGAGAGAAAAATGACCCACTATGGATGACTAGCAGATTCTTGCACAAGTGTCCTTCAGTGAGCCAAGAACACTGAGATGTGGAGGTGGAAGTCCAGAGTGACGTGTGCACATGCTGGCGTGAGGTGTCTGTGAGACAGCCAATAAGCCAACACATGGGCTGGGGGAACCAACTGCAGCCACTGACCTCATCTGCCTTGCCATCTAGTCTTTATATTTTTAAATGGTTGAAAAAAAATCAAAGGAGAATTCTATTTCCTAATGTGAAAATTATATAAAATTCTATTTGTAGAAGTCAAAAAATCAAAAGGAGAATATTTGCTAACATGAGAATTGTGTAGAATTCTAATGTTGGTGTGATAAATAAACTTTTATTGGAACATAGCCATGCCTGCTTGTTGTCATTGTCTATGGTTCACTTTGCACGATAATGGCAAAGTTGAGTAGTTGGTACACCATTCAGACCTCAAAGCCTAAAATATTCACTACCTGGGCTGTTACACATAAGAAAACTGATGAGCCTTACACAGATATTTGGATCCATGGGTCTGGAACTCGGTAGGATCATCTGGAGAGACGATATAAGAGTAGATATCGTTAGCATCCAGAGTACTGAGCCATGGACGATGGTGGGATTAGAGAGAGTGTGAAGCAAGAAGGGAAGAGGCTGAGGCAAGGCCTGGAAGAACTTGGATATTTGCAAGTCAGCTAAAGGAAAAGGAGCCTGGAAGGGAAATGGAGAAGCAGTAGTCAAGAAGTTGGAGGAATGCCCTGGCTGGTAGCACAGTGGATAAGGTGCCGGCCTGCAAACCCAAAGGTCACAGGTTCAATTCCCCAGCCAGGGCACATAACAAGGTTGCAAACCAGGTCTCCAGTCAGGTCTGTGGCTGGAGGCAGGTGAAAAGCAACCATACACTGATGTCTCTCTCCCTCTCTGCCTCTCTCCCTTCCCCTCCTTCTAAAAACAATGAAATAAAATCTTTAAAAAAAAAAAAAAAAGAAGAAGAAGAAGTTGGAGGAATGAAAATTCAAAGATGTTGCCATGGGGGAAAATGGGGGGAAAAACAACATTAGTAAGAGAAACTGTGAAGTCAAAGAGTCAATGCTGTAGATAAGTCAAATGATATGATAGTAAAAGAATTGAAGTGTCTAATGAATTTAGCAACAAGGAGATAATCAGCCATGGAGCAGGCAGTTTCAGCAGAGCCATGAGAGAGGAGGCCAGGTTGGGATGGGATGAGAAGAGAGGATGGTGGATGGTAAAGAGGTGTGGACATGTCTGAGGATAACTTGTTCGAGAAGCTCAGTTGAGACAGGGAGTACATCCGCCTCGAAGATGAAATTGGGGCTGGAAGCAGAGTTAAGTCAAGGGGGTTCATTTTTGTCATTGTTGTTTGTTTTAACATCAGAATGATTGGAAAGTGTTTGGCAAAGGGAGAAGCTCAAGACACAGGAGTGTGCCCTGGCTTTGGGGGAACTCACTGGCGGAAGCTGAAGACCTGTCTGTGGGCCCTGCCTAGGCCCCTTCTTGGCTGCGAGCCCTTACAAGTTAGGGAAACAAGTGCTGACAAGGGAGCCCCCATCTTACCTTCCTTCTTCCTACCACATGTGAGAGGAAAAGGTAGGCCCTCTGATACCAGACAGTGTAGCTTTAAACCCAGTGTAGCTCTGCCTCTTACAAACTGGATGACCTTAGCAAGTGATCATGCAGTCTCAGTTTTCATACCTGTAAAGCGGAGCTAAGCTGCCCCAGTTCACAAGACTGGGGATCAGATGCAGTCACATGCAGGCACCAGCCACCATCTGACGCCATCGGCAACATTCAGCAAGGTCAGATCTCCTCCCTGTCTCAAACCACTCCCAACCCAGCTACTGTCCAGACTTTGCCTTGGGGAAAATGAGAGAGAGAGAAAAGAATCTTGGACACAAACTTGACCTACATTCAGTGCCAACTCTCTCGTCTTTCAGGAAGGGAAGAGAGGAAGTCTCATGGATGTGCTCAGCCAGCTGGCCCTACTCAGCCAGATGTGTTGCTTCAGAAACACCCAGCTAAGAAAGGATTCTGATCCTTTCTTCCAGTCAGATGTTGGCATGAGCCCTCCCGCCACCTCAAGTAGGGAAGTTTTTGTCAAAGCAGGAATTCCTGGCCTGCTATGTCAGTTCTAGTTTTACAGTGATATGATGTTCTGGGATTCTCTGGGATGGTCACCAGCCATTCACCTGTGGAAGCCTTGCCAGGGACAGGGCCAGCAAGAGAAGACTGTTTCTCTTTTGACTGCTGAGAGCCCACAGAGATGGACAGAGCTCAGCACAAAGGAAGGCATGGCTAAAATCAGGAGATAGGGCCAGCCTAGAGGGAGGGGGAGCGAGAGGCAGTGCTCACCACTAGCAAATGTGTGGGAACATCGGCACAGACCACCTGCCTCCTCCAGTCAGCCTCTCAGGCTGTGACTCGGACACATCCCGTTTTAAGCATCGTTTCCCCAACCTATTGTTTGAAAGATAAAATGGATCTATTTCCCTGGCATTTTCTTTTCAAAGCTGGCAAAGTGGCTGCTACCCCTGCTTTATACTCAGTCAGAGAAGCGTTTCATCATTTTCTAAGACAAAAGTCCGATGAAAAGGATAGACCAGGTTGGTCTTTTTCATCATGAGACATCAGCTCAGCAGGCCAGGATGGGAAAGAAGCCATTTGTTCTGGAAAGTGAATCAAAGTATCCAAGTTGCCTCCTGCAATTATTTAAACTAAACACTATGTTTTTGGAATGTAAGATATATAATTAATAAAGGCTCCCCAGCTTTTTTATAGTCTTACTGAGCTGCAGAGAGAACAAACCTGTCCCACGGTGCCCCAGTGATGGGTGTGTGCTCACAAGCACATGTCTGTGAACGTGTGCAAGTGACCATGTGTGCCTGGGTGTCACTGAGAACTTGTGCCTTTGGAATTAAAAAGCCCATCGAAGCCAGCTTAAGTAAAAGGGGATTGGGTATAAGGAATTGGGAACATCTCACTGCAACAGACAAGTTGATTGGTTTCCCTACCCTGTCAGTGTGTCCACCTTCCCATTGGACAGGTGGTCCACTCACTAAGCCCTTTGGACCAGGATGTCGTACCCACGCTGCATCAATTGCTTTCTTACTTTCAGAAACTTGAGGTTAGGACACAGACTGGGAATTAGTTGGTGGTGGTGTAGGCAGGAGGGCGTGTCAAAGTGGGAATTATATAGCATGGAGGGGCAATGGTTCTCAAACTCCTGCAGGCCTCCTCCACTGGACCACCTGGGGTGTTTGTTACAAATGTAGCGTCCTTGGCTCCATCCAGAGTTTTAAGTTAATAAATGCTACAAATGATTGGAATGCAGGGATTTTCCAAGAGAGAAAAGAGAAGCAGAAGAGAGATGCGAGACCTCAGCTGCTGCTGCCTTGGTTGAAGATGGCTCTTTCATCTTCAGTTCCAGTCCTTTGGAAGTCCCTCCAGTCTCTCTTATGCTGTGTTCATTAGACACCTTTGATTCCCACCATTCCCTAAGTTGGCTTCTTTTTCTTGCTGCCAAGAATCCCTAAAAGCACTTGTGCTTATGGGGATTAAGGTTAAGTAACTATCTGGTCAAATTAGCCATAGGCGGTGGGAGAGGGTGGCAGGACTGCCTGTTACTAAGAGCCTCCTTCACCCACCTCTTCCACAGGTAGAACAGCAGGTCCTTCCTAGGGAGGGGTGTTGTCTGGGAAGACATCCCAAACCCATCATTTCTGAGAGGGTATGAGGGCCTGTGGTCATCTGCGTGCCTGTCGGTACATGCATGTGCATAGCTCTGGACTGTTGCCTGTGAGGCCTGGGTATGATATTTTCTCAGAGACAGGAGTATAATTGTGAGTGGGTGTGTTACTGAATCAGTCTGTGCACATGAGTGGGCGAGAATGAAGCCAAGCTGTATTCTAGGTTATAATTGTCCACATTAGAGACTCATTAAGTATATCACTACATCTACCCATAATACACCAGGATTATATTTAGAAATTGGCTTCTTAAAAAGATAGAACAGAGAGCCTTGTTTATTTGGGGCATGGTGGGTAGGAGATACCATTTGAAAAAGTAAAAGATATTAAGGGTGGCACCCAGAATACCTGGGGACTGGGCAGGAACAGATACCCCAAGGAGGCAGCACATCCAGTCTCCATGGCTGGGAATGTGCCCACAGGTCCAGAAGATAACAAGGATACAATATATCTGGTGCAAAGTCCCTGGGGGAGCTGAGAGCTGGCTCCATGATCAGTAGATGCATTCTGGTGCTACTTCAAAAGCATTATTTTTATCTACCTTTATGAGACTTCTGCACCATTTTAAGGGCACTTCTACTTGTACATATCTGTCATCACAATAATTTTCTCATCCTACAACAGAGCAAAGAAGAACACTTCTCCTCCCCATAACCCACCCCTCAGCACTTTATCTGTGTTTCTCTAATATCATGTATTACTTTCTGTCTTGTGCCAATCATGTGCGTATCCATGGGGATAGGTTCATCATCATCTCCCCAGCTACCGACCTTTTAGTGGTCACCTCAGTCCCCCACTCAGATCTGCCTTCACAGTGCATTGTGCCCACCCCCCAGTTTCTGTGTGCTTCACTACTAATTGCAGCTTTAATCTTGAGAGGCTTATTCTTGGGTACCTTATGCCTATCCACATATCAAGATTTGTAGGTTGGGTAGTGCCTTTGAGTGAGTTTACTCCCCATCCCTATCCCACCCCCAGCAATGACTGGCTGGCACAGGGTTTAAAAGCCCTCCTTTCTTGCCTGAGTAGCTGCAAACCCTCAGATGCCAGAGATCCCCAAGGGGTTAGTCAGAATTTCAGATTTCAGCAGAAATTTCTCCATTTATTAACTTCTTCCCCTTCTGATACTGCTGACCCCCACATGCACACAGTCAAAAATTCATATATAATTTTAGATGCCCCCAAAACTTACTACTAATAGCCTGCTGTTGACCAAAGCCTTACTGAAACATTAACAGTCCATTAACATATGCTTTGTATGTTGTATGTATTATGTACTGTATTTTCAAAATAAAATAAGTTAAAGAAAAATAGTTTAAAAATCATAAGAAAGAGAAAACACATTTACAGTATTTATTGGGGGAAAATACCCTTGTATAAGGGGACCTGTGCAATTCAAGTAATGTTCAAGGATCAGCTATAAATTGCTTATACTCAAATTCTTGCCTCAGAGACTGCTTCTGGAAAAATCTTCTTCCTAGTGTCCCAGCTTTGCCCACAGCCTCAGAGAAGGCAATTCTGTGTATCCTGAGACCTCACTTCCCTGGCCATAGCTAATTACACCAGGTGAATTCCTAATCCAAATGAATAGTCATCCTACATGTAAGAGATAAAACAACAAAACTCTTAGGAGAAAACATAGGTATAAATTTTCTTAGCCTTGAATTAGGTAATGATTTCTTAGTGCATTAATCTGCTCAGGTTGCTACAAAAAGATATCATAGAGGCGATGGCTTAGACATCAGACTTTTAATTTTTCACATTTCTAGAGCCTGGAAAACCTAAGATCAAGGTGCTGGATGATTCCATTCCTGGCTTGCAGACAGCCAATTTCTCACTGTGTCCTCATATGGCAGAAAGAAAGAGAGCAAGTTGTTGGGACTCTTCTTATAAGGGCACTAATTCCACCATGAAGACCCCACCCTCATGACCTTATCTCCCCAAACCATCACATTGGGAGTGAAGACTTCAACATATTTATTTTGTAAGAGGCAATTCATGTACTAATAAGCACATGAAAAGATACTTGACATTGTTAATCATTAGAGAAATGTAAATCAAAACCATAAGATATCACTATACACCCATTAGAATGACTAGTAAGTTTTGGGGTGCACCTGAGAAAAAACACAGAAACTTGGAGTCCAACGTGAGCAAGACAAAACCTGTAAGTCCCAACCAGAATGCTAGGAATGCAGGGTACATACCTGTTTCCATGTAAAACTAGTGGCCCTGCGGGGAAGTGGACTAGATCATGGGTAAGTACTTTAGTTACGATGAAGCCCAGCCTATTCTCTCACCTGGCCTAATCCTTTGTTGTATCAACTGCAGAAGTTTTTAAATTTGAATGTACATCCTGACCTGAGTGAGATCTCCCTGCCCTCTCACTTGTTTTTCCTGTTTTCCTGTAACTAGCATTGATTCGCATTGATTGACAAGCTACATGCCTCCAAGTTTACCCCTTTCAATAAAAGACCTTTGGGAACAAAGAACTGGGCCTTTGGCCTTGAGCCACTGGTCAGATCTTCTTCCCCTTATACAGATTCTGTTTAGGATAGTTTTTGTTTCATCCATGGCACCAGGGGATTTTACTGTGGGTCGAGTCCCCCACAAGTGAGTATCAAAAAGGGCAGGCAATAGCAAGTGTCACCAGGATGTGCAGAAACTAGAATTCTTATACATTGCTGGTGGGGATGTAAAATAACACAGCCTCGTTAGAAAACATTTTGACAGTTCCTCAAAATGTTAAACATAGAGTTACCATGTGATTGAACAATTCCCTTCCTAAGAATATCAGGTATGCCCAGAAAAAGTCTAGCCATTGTTAATATAACAAGAATGATTTGTGTACCATTGATATAACATGGCATCCAAGGAGAGGAATGCAAATGTATGAACAATGATGACTAGTCACCGGAGGCAGTAAATGTCATTGAGTGAGCATATGTACTGTGTGGCCATCGCATTCAAAATGACTGAGCAAGTAGAGCAACAAATGCCTATCAAGTTTTGTGTTAAGCTTGAACATTCCTTCATTGAAACTATTTAGATCATTCAGAAGGTTTTCAGGGATGATGCAGTGAGTGCAGTACAAACAAAAGTGTGGCACAAATGCATCAAAGATGGTTGAGCCTTGGCTGGTGGCTCAGTGGATAGGTGCCAGCCTGTGAACCCATAGGTCACTGGTTCGATTTCCCAGCCAGGGCACATAACCAGGTTGCCAGGTCTCTAGCCAGGTCCCCAGCTGAAAGGCAACTATACCCCTTTTTGGGTATTAAAAATGTTCTAAAATTAGATTATGAGAATAGTTGCACAACTCTGTGAATATACTAAATACCACTGAACTTAAAGTAGATAAATTTTGTAGTATGTAAAATATATTTCAATTAAGCTATTTTTAAAAAGCCCTCATAGTTGGGTTCATTTGATAGTCCTTTGAAGCTTTTTAATAAACTGGCCATATAAGAAAAACACTCCTATGTTTCCCCCTACTACTTTCACACTACTATCACACTTATAACACTCATGACACCAGATATGCAGGGCTCACCAAAGGTTAGGGGCTCAGTCCCATAAGACTGCCTCTGCCCACCTCAGGTGCTCTCTTAAGTCTAGATTACCCTTTAGACCAACCAACTATAAATCAAAGGTTCCCATGGTCCTCACCTTGGGTTTAATAATTTGCTAGAACAGCTCACAGAACTCAGAGAAACAATTATGTTTACCATTTATTTTATAATAAAGAATACAGACTAAGAGGCAAAGGAAGAGATGCATAGGAGCCATGCAATTAAGCTGAATGACCCTCTCAACACATGGATGTTTCCACTAACCTGGAAGCTCACCAAACCCCATACTTTTAGGGTTTTTATAGAGGCTTCATCAAGTAGGCATAATTGATCATTAATTTAATCTGCAGCCCCTCTCCTCCTTTTTGGAGAATGGCAAGTAGGGCTGAAAGGTCCAAGCTTTTAATAATGGCTTTGTCTTTCTAGTGACGGGCTCCCATCCAGGAGCACACAAAGCATTGCCTCATTAGAAGAAATAAAACTCCTAATACCCAGAAAATGTCCAGGGTTTTAGGAGCTCTGTGCAAGGGCCATTATATTCTGTGATTTCACACTAGCCTTTAACTTAAACTTCTATCTTGAAGTCATATATTTCTGAAGACACCATGTCTCATCTCTCCATTGAACTGTGGCTTTCTTAAGGACAGGAAATGCACGTAATACATATATGTTGCTCCAGATGCCTCATACTCTCTTACTGTCAATCTGAGAAGCAACTATCTTCCCTCCTCCCCACATAAACCTTTACACAGCTGCTATTATACCATTCTACTCCCCAGATCCTTCTTTTATTAATTTTCCTTTGTTTCATCAAAATCTCCTTCAAGGCTTTTCCATCTTTAAACCACAACATCTTTGGTTTTCCCTGGATCCAGGTCTCTTTAAGCTATTCTGATATTTTCTCCATTCTTCACAGCCAACCTCCTTTTAAAACGAGTCTAATCTTCCTACCCTACTTCTCACCTCCTTTGTCAGCTGGTTTCTTAACAGAAACTTTGAAGGCCAGAAGAGTTGACAAGAAATATTCAAAGTAATGAAAAGCAAGGACCTACAACGAAGATTACCCTACCTAGCAAAGCTATCATTTAGAATAGAAGGACAGATATAGAGCTTCCCAAAGAAAAGCTAAAAGCGTTCACTACCACCAAACCAGTATCATATGGAATACTAAAGGATCTTTTATGAAAGATATACATAGAGAAAAACATTGGTGTGAGAAAGAAATATTGATTGCCTTTGTACATGCCCTGACTGGGGATCGAACCCACAGCCTAGGTATGCACCCTGACCAGGAATAGAATCCATGACATTTAGTGCAATGCCAACCAGCCAAGCCATACTGGCCAGGGCTTAAAGGTGTTTTTTAAGAAGGAGAAGAAAATTTATTTTTTAAAATACATGAACAATAGAATGACAAAAATACATATCTATCAACAGTTGAATCTAAAATAATAAGACAAAACAAAATAAAATAAAATAAATGAAGGAGCAACAGAAACAGACTTATAGATACAGAGAACATTTTGACAGTTGCCAGATGGAAGAGGGGTTGGTGACTGTTAAAAAAGTGAAGGGGAGAGGAAAGATGGCAGCAGAGTAGAGAGCAGTGCAGATGGTGTTCTCGAGTACCAGAACAGCTGGAGGACAGGATAGGGAGCGCGAGACATCTTCAGGTCCATAAGAACTGGAGCGGTAAGCATCTAGACTCAGGGGAGCACAGCCCAGGGGCAGTGGAGACCTACAGGAGAGCAGGTGAGGGGACTCTGGACTTAACGGCCTGCGGGCCGAGGTCAGCCCTTGAGGGGCGTTTCTAACTGAAGCAGCTCCAGGCTCCCTGGGGACTAGAAATCTGAACAGCAAAGTGTGGGCAGTGAGGGCAAACACCTTAGGGAACAAGGAATTGAACTCCTGCAGGGGAGGGACTGTGTGAGAGACTCGCTCTGGCAACAAGGAGAGGAAACTCCTCACAGGGCTAGAGGCGGAGGAGAAGAGTCCTGTGGGGAGCAGGAGCGGGGGAGCGGGGAAGTGCACTGGCAGGGTGGCGAGAGGGCCAAAAACAGTGCTGCTGGGACACAGGGAAACAGCAGTGTAAAGCCCCTGTGAGAGGGGAGACCCAGCCCTATGCACCCACACAGGCCCCAAGGCTCCCAAGGAAACTCCAAACTGCGAGCCAGGAACTAGTAGCAGGGACAACTGACTTGCCCATTGCCGACACAAAGACCGCAGACGCCTGGGAGAGGCACATCACAGAGGCTGCATAAAAGACTACTCTGGTTGGCTTGGAGGACTGGCTCTCATCCAGGGGAGCTGGGCAGTGTTGGCGGTCCCCGGGTAGTGTTGGCGGACTGTGGACACTGTTGGCGGACTGGGGCGGCCTCCGCCAGGAGCAGTGGAGGCAGGGCCAGTCATCACAGGAACCAAAGAGGTTGCAGGCTGCACTGCAGGGGTGCCAGGTGCCTATCACAGGCAGGAACCTCCACCAGGAGTGGGAGGAGGCACCCTGCGAGCTGCAGAATACTGGCAGCTCTAAAATCCAGCTAGGCTACTGAAGGCCCAGCATTCCTGGGGGCTGACACTCAGAATCAGCCCTGACTGTGACAATCAGAGGCCCTGCCATGCTAAGACCATATAGACTATAGACTGCAGAGACCTGACTAAGAAAAAGAGGCAGCCTCAGGAAATGGATTGCTGCTAATTTCACGCTTCTGAGTTATACCGAGAGATACATGAACTATTAATCCCCAATATATCCTTTTCAAAAGTCACTTCTCACATATTCTTAATCCCCCCCCTATCTCAATCCACCTAAATACCCAAGACCCACCCCTACTCTTGATTTAAAGTCTACTCACTCTCTGGATACAACCCATTCCCAGTCCTCAATCTAAGTATTCCTCCCTTCCCTAGCCACCTAAACCCTTTCTTTATTCTTTTCTTCCTTTCCTTTTCTACCCATCCCCCGCCTTTTTTTTTTTTCTTTTCTTTCTTTTTTTTTTTTTTTTTTTTTTTTTTTTTTTTTTTTTTTTTTTTTTTTTTTTTTTCTTTTCTTTTCTTTTTTCTTTTTTCTTTTCTTCCTGTTAAAGCCCAAAGGTCCTGGCTCCACCTGGACCAATTAGAGATCATAAAGGGTGAACAGACACCTAAACCCTTTCCTTATTAATATTGGTTTTTCTTTGTCTTGTGACTCCCTGCCCCCCTTTTTTTTCTTCTTTCTTTTCTTCCTGATAAAGCCCTCAGGGACTGGCTCCACCTGGACCAAACAGAGATCATAAAAGGTGAACAGACACCTAAATCCTTTCTTTATTAATATTGGTTTTTCTTTGTCTTGCGACTTTTTCCTTTTTTTTTTTTTTTTCTTTCTCTCTCTGATATAAGCCCAGAGGTCCCGGCTCCACCTGGACCTATCAGGGATCATCAGGTGAACAGCCACCTGTTCACCCTTATGTATGATATGTTTGCATATTATATATATAGTTTGGTTTGGTTTGGTTTGTTTGTTTGTTTTTCCTGCTAAAAGCCCTCAGGTCCTGGCTCAATCTGGACCAATCAGAGATTATTATTAAGGGTGAACAGCCATCTAAACCCTTTCTTCTTATTATTATTGTTTGTATTTCTTTTTTCCTTTTTTTTTTTTTCTTTTCTTTCTTTTCCTTTTTTTTTCCTGCTAAAAGCCCACAGGTCCAGAATACGACCAGACAGCCCAAATAAAGGACACACCAAGAACAACAAGTGGAGAAAATCTGGAGAATGCAACATTGAACTCCACAAATCTCCTTATCACAGAACGGTGCTCAACTAAGAAAAGGAAGCAAAGCAGGTTAACCCAAGGAAAAAGCAAAAAATAAAAAGCAAGCAACAGCAGACATCCAAAATGGGGAAAAAAAGAATCAGTCCATCACCAAATGGAAAGGAAAAATCCCCAGAAAGACCACAAAATGAAACAGAAGCACATGAAATATCAGATAAGGAATTCAAAAGAATGATGCTAGAGAAGCTCAGTGAGCTCAGCCACATCAAAGAAAACTATAAACAACTCCAGGAGAACTACAAAGAACTCCAGGGAAATTACAAGGAACTTACTGAGAGCTACAACAGCATGAAAAAGGACATAGAAAATATCAATAACTGGGAAGATGGCGACAGAGTAGAGAGCAGTGCTGATGGTATTCTCCAGTACCAAAGCAGCTAGAGGACAAGATAGGGAGCATGAGACGTCTTCAGAACCCTAGGAATTGGAACGGGAAGCATCTGGACACAGGGGAGCACAGCCCAGAGGCAGAGGAGGCCAGCAGGACAGTAGGTGACGTATTCCCAACTGACCAGACGGCAAGCTGAGGTCGGCTCTGGGCAGTGGCAGCTCTGCCCAGGGGTGCGAGTTTGACTGGGGCCAACTCTGGGCTCCCTGGCGACTGGAAGTCTCAACAGTGAAGTGCTGGCGGCGAGGTCAAATACCGTAGGGAACTCGAAATTGAATGCTTGCAGGGGAGGGACTGTGTGAGAGACTCACTCCAGCAACAGGGAGAGGAGGCTCCGCGTGGGGCTAGAGGCGGAGGAGAAGAGTCCTGCGGGAAGCTGGAGCAGGGGAGCCGGGAAGTGCACCGGCCGGGGCGGCGAGAGGGCCGAAAACGGTGCTGCTGGGCCACGGGGGAAACAGCAGCTAGAAGCCCCTGCGAGAGGAGAGGCCCAGCCCTGCGCAACCACACAGGCCCCCAGGCTCCGCAAAAACTCCAAACGGCAAGCCGGCGAGCCAGGAACTAGTAGCGGGGGCAACTGACCCACCTTTGCCAGACACAAAGGCCACACCGCCCACACCTGGGAGGGGCTCATCACAGAGGCCACATAAAGGACTTCTTGGAGAGCTGGTTGGCTTGGAGGATTGGTGTCCGCACCGGAAGGGCAGGTCAGTGTAGGCGGACCCCTGACAGTGTTGACAGACAGGGGCAACCTCCCCCCAGAACTGCGGGGGCGGGGCCAGTCATCACAGGGACCAGCGAAGTTGCTGGCTGCCCTGCAGGGGTGCTGGGTGCTATTCACCGGCAGGAACCTCTGCCAGGAGTGGACGGGGGCACCCTGCAGGCTCCAGAATACCAGCAGCCCTAAAACCCAGCCAGGCTGAGGAAGGCCCAGCCTACCTGGGGGCGGACACTCAGAATCAGCCCTGACTGGGACAATCAGAGGCCCTGCCACACGCCAAGACCAGCTAGAATATAGACTATAGAATGTAAAGTCCTGACCAAGAAAAAGAGGCAGCATCAGGAAAGGGATTGCTGCCAATCTCAAGCACCTGAGTTATACTGAGAGCAATATGAACTATTAATCCCCAACATATCCTTTGCAAAAGTTACTTCTCACATATTCTTAATCCCCACCATACCTCAATTCACCTAAATACCCAAGACCCTCCCCCTACTCTCGAATTAAAGTCTACTCACTCTGTGGCTATAACGAATTCCCAGTCCTCAATCTAAGTATTCCTCTCTTCCCCAGCCTTTCTAAACCCTTTCTTTATTCTTTTCTTCCTTCCTCTTTTTTATTTATTTATTTTTTATATTTTTTATTTTTCTTTTCCTTTTCTTCCTGGTAAAGCCCACAGGTTCTGGCTCCACCTGGACCAATCAGAAATCATAAAGGGGGAACACGCAGCTAAAACCTTTCTTAATTAATATTGATTTCTCTTTGTCTTGTGACTTTCTCACCCCATCCTTTTTTTTTTTTTCCTTTCTTTCCTTCTCCTTTCTTTTATCCCTGATAAAACCCACTGGTCCTGGCTCCACCTGGACCAGACAGAGACCATAAAGGGTGAACAGACACCTAAACCTTTTCTTTATTAATATTGATTTCTCTTTCTCTTGTGACTTTCTCCCTTTTTT
>PVIW01011423.1:0-37615 GCA_004026585.1 Noctilio leporinus | reverse complement strand
ATAGACATATAGATCAATGGAACAGAATAGAGAGCCCAGAAATTAACCCAGGACTCTATGGTCAACTCATATTTGACAAAGGGGGAAGGAACATCCAATGGAGTCAAAACAGTCTCTTCAACAAATGGTGTTGGGAGAACTGGACAGCAACATGCAAAAAGATAAAACTAGACCACCAACTTACACCATACACCAAAATTAACTCAAGATGGATAAAGGATTTCAACATAAGCAGTGCCACCATAAAGGTCCTGGAGAAAAATATAGGCAGTAAACTTATGGATATCCTACGCAAAAATATGTTTACTGATACTTCACCAAGGGCAAAGGAAATCAAAGAACGAATCAACAAATGGGACTATATCAAATTGAAAAGTTTCTGTTCAGCTCAAGAAAGTATCAGCCAAATTCAAAGGGAACTAACTGTATGGGAAAACATAATTGCCAATGATACCTCAGACAAGGGTCTGATCTCCAAAATATATAAAGAACTAATACGACTCAACACCAGGGAGACAGACAGCCCAATTAAAAAATGAGCAAAGGACCTAAACAGACAACTCACTGAGAAAGATACACAAAGGGCCCAGAGGCATATGAAAGAATGCTCAGCATCACTAGTCATCAGAGAGATGCAAATTAAAACTACACTAAGATACCACCTCACACCTGTCAGAATGGCAATCATCAGCAAATCAACAAACAACAAGTGTTGGCGAGGATGCAGGGCAAAGGGAACCCTCATATACTGTTGGTGGGAATGCAGGCTGGTGCAGCCACTGTGGAAAACAGTATGGGGTTTCCTTCAAAAACTAAAAATGGAACTGCCTTTTGATCAAGCAATTCCACTACTTGGACTATACCCAAAGAATCCTGAAACACCAATTCATAAGAACTTATGCACACCTATGTTCATAGCGGCACTATTTACAATAGCCAAGTGCTGGAAACAGCCTAAGTGCCCATCAGTGGATGATTGGATCAAAAAACTTTGGTACATTTACACAATGGAATTCTATGTAGCAGAAAGAAAGAAGGAACTCCTACCCTTTGCAACAACATGGATGGAACTGGAGAGTATTATGCTTAGTGAAATAAGCCAGTCAGTGAAGGACAAATATCATATGCTCTCACCCATTACGGGACAATAATGAGCAAAACTAACAACAAGCAAAACAGAACCAAGTATATGAATACAAGGAATAGGCCTTCAGTGGTCAGGGGGAACGGGGTTGAGGGGAGGGAGGAGGCAAAGACAAAGCAGGGGAGCAGCTTAGACAAGAACCTAGTATAAAGGAACCATGGACATGGACAAGAGGTGGGATTGACTTTGGGGGGAATGGGTGGGTGGGGAGGGGGACAGATGGGAGCAAAAAGGAAATGGATATAATACAACAACAATAAAATTTTTAAAAAAGGCAAAAAAAAAATAGATTTGGGAAGTTCTGGGTTAACGAAGGGCAATTTGGTTCTTCGCTGCAGGACTTCTCAGAGACTGAGTGTCCTCTGAGCCTCCATGAGTGTTTTCCAAGCCATGTATGAGGGAATCATGTAGACAACTGTGAGGTTGCACATGGCGCCCTCAATTCGAATCATGGATGAGATAACACAATAGTCCTGCTTTGGAGGACACGGGTGTGGAATTCCTTGCTGGCGATCATGCTAATGCTTGGATCATACGAAACAGCAAATCCGTCGTATGGATTAGGTAGTTTAACCAATGGATAATTAAAGAGGAGCCATAACCTGAAAGACTCTAAGGCTCCAGATACCAAAGATAGCTAAGGAGGCAGCTTTGGGCCGTGTATGAGGAACTTGGTTGAGACTTCCTAGAGCCACCACATACCTTCCAGAGTCCGCATGGGCTCCTGTGTCAGTTCTATCACAAATCACAAGTAGTTGTGTTTATCCTTGCATAAATTCACCTTGTTTTAACTTTTAAAAGCTTAATCTCTCAATTGGTGAGAAAACGTTGCCTTGAGCAGAACACCCAATTCAAGTGCCCCTGGCTGCCTTGCTTCCATGTGGAGCACACAGTAGGGCCACCCCCTTGAAGATCTGAGTCACTGTTGAATTCTGCACTCTGCTGTTAATTTATTATCTCGAACCCCAGAATCATCGCCTTGTCAGGCCTTTTCACATTGGCTTTCCTTCACCACCGTCACCAGCACTTAGCTTATTTCATAAAGAAATGAAGTTCTTCGGTTGTTTCGATCATTTCACGTCTGCCAGGAGCCATGAAGCCTGAGATCAGAGGCAGCTGACTCGGCCGACACCCGAGGTGGAGGGCTCACTGCCAGCCATGGCCCCATCTCTACTGCCCAGCCTTCTTCTAAAGGGAACCCGGTGTGGGTACACCCAGTGTCCATCTGCCCCTTGGCCAGCGGTGGCGTGGCTTTTTCATTGAGCTAGGCTTGGCTCAGCTCTGTCCTTTTTCCTCATGAAAGAGGGTCCCTGTTGCCTTTGTTTCAGTAGACAGAGCTGTCCAGTTCTGGTTTGCTTAACAAGTTCATTCCTGGCCCCCAGTGTCTTCATTTGCTTGGAGCCCAGGCAGCAAAGGGGCTAGGGGAGAGTGGAGGGTTTGTCACTCTTCAGGTGACAATGAGCACTTGACAACTAAGCACGTAGACCATGATGCTTCAGAGCCTTGGAGGAGGAAGTGAGTACGAGGGGTCTGCTCCTTTAAGATATGACTCATCATGGTTAACATTGGTTTCCCATACCCTAGATGCTGTGAAAAGCCCTTTCCTACGTCACCCCACCTACTGCCCACCTCAGCACAGGCCCTATTAAGATCTTCATGTACAGGCAAGAAAGCCATTACTGAGTAAGTGGAATGAGGTCCGGTCTTTCTAAGCAGAAAGGGATATCTCCACACGGAAGCTGGACACTAACTACTGAGATAAGGTAAGTAACCAGACATGAGATGGTGGGACTGTCTGAGGCATGTCTGGGGCCGGTGAGAACCCCAGGGGGCTGGAGTCAGGCGAGTCCTGAGAAATGCAAGTGAAGTTGGCAGAGGATTCTGCAATTTTCTCTTCTTTTCTTTTTTTTTTTTATTTTTGAATTTTCTAACTCAGCCTCTCACCTATGGAATAAGAGTTCCTTATTCTTAAATAAATTTTTTGTTATCAAAACAACTGCCCTTCCTTCTTTCTTTCATTCGTTCAGTCAGTACATTGTTCCAGTCATGTGGGAACAGGGAGGCTGCAGCAGGCTGGGAAGACCTGGCCCCTGGCCCCAGACCCCTGGCCGGGAGCTGCCCTCACAGGGGTGGGTGACCAGCACATAACAGGCCACATGGGCTGGGCATCCCCAACTCCATGTACAGGCACCAGGACAACTTCCCTTCTGGGAGACCCAGCTGACACTGTTCTCGTTAAAGGGGCTAGAAATCTGCCTCCTGGTAACCTTCTCCCTCCCCCACTCAGGATAACTGAGGGAACGCAAGGCAAAGGGCTACTTCTCTGTTGATGCAAAATGACTAGGAACTTCTTAGCTTCTCCTTTTCAGACCCGAAGCTTCCAATCCCTCTCCCTCTTCTCCAACAGAAATTCTGCTGACTGCTGAATTTAAGCTCCCTTAAACTGGGGTCCCAGGACGCCCCAGTTTGTCCTTTCTTCCTATCTGTTCTGCGTCATTTGGAGCATAGCACAGTCATACATACATGGTAGATGTTAATAAACATTGGGTGAATCGCATGGACGTGTCCACTTAGCCACTTGATCAAAGATCACACCAGACATGGTCAGAGCTCTTCCCACAAATTTTGGGTGAGCAGCACCTGCTCTGTGCCTGCTAAGTCCTCCAGACACATGAGCACATCAGGTGGGCACTTGGCTCTGTCACAGCTTATGTCCTAATGGTACTTCAACTACCCCTATGTTTGCTCTGCCCTTTACATATTTATCTAGTTAGTTCCACACTGTGGGGTGGTTATTATTATTTCCAGTTTACAGGTGAGAAAGTTGAAGTCCTGCAAAATTAGATAGTTAACCCAAGGTCATGCAGCTGTAGTGAAAAACTCGAAATCAAGTTTCCTTGGAGCGTGTAAACTTAGAACCTGCCTCATTAAAGTCTACTGAGCTCTGTAGATTAATTGTTATCTCTTCGTTGCTGTTCTTCCTTCCAATACTGTTTTATTATCCTACCTCTCCCTGGGAGAAAGTGATGCTTATTCAAGAATTTTCCCCCTCTTCTTCAAAAAATAACCAGTTCTCAGCAAATACAAACACCTAAAAAACACTGCTGACCATCAGCTGCGTTCTTATCAAGGGTTACTCAGCTGAACATTGAGCGTGTGTACCCAGCTTCATATCATTCTGAAGACTTGCAAAACTCGAGATACTAGCCTATTCAGATGAGGAAGTCAGTTTGTTTCCCATCCTTCTAATGTCTCTGAACAGATGATATGTCTGCTTCACCAGTGGTGAGAGCTAAGCTAGCACTGGACACAGAAGGGACTTTGCTAAATTAGCAGGTACCGCTAATTTCTTTTTTATTCTTATCCGGGGAAGAACGCATTCAATGCAACGGAAGTTGTTTATTTAGAAGAGACTTCCAGGTAGGCTGTCCGGTTTTAGGAAAAGGGAGAGGGAATGAGAGGGGTAGGCAGGTGGAAGCAACATCTCCCAGGAGTACCCTTGGATCAAGGAGGCGGAGGGGAGGGAGGTGCACCTCAACTTAGTAGGTAGTATGGGGTTAAAGTGGGAGAAGGTAGTGCGAAGTATGTCAATTGTCTTGCCTCCTTCTGTTTTCCCTGCCTTCCTCCCAACCATGTCATGATACATTTGTCTCTTCTACTCATCCTAAGTTAGCCTTTTATGCTTCTACAGTCGTAACTGTGTCCAGATCGCCATCCCTAGATTTTCTGAAATTCTCAACTAAAAGGGTTACACTGAATAGTTTTGTGTTTATTGATACTGACTTGTAAGGAACAGTGGAACTATATGTGACATATATGTGTGTACATATATTTCTATATTATACTTGTATGCGTACATGTACGTTTCAAGTTTCCATTGGAAATCCACTCTGAGTCGGGCTATTAGATGAATCAGTAGCTGATCTGGAGTCTCATTGTCTGGCTGCATGTTTGGCTGCCCTACCTGGACCTGTGTTGGCAGGTAGCGAGGGGAAGCTTTTCTCACCTGGGAACCCTTGGATTGGCTGGAGAGGGATGTTACCTGTCGCTTGACAAGTGCTTCGCGGAGGAAGGGGGGAAGAAGGGTCTTTAGCAAGCAGAAGTTAGAGCGTGTTCGCAGCCCTTGTTAGAAGTCAGGATATCACGTAGGACCATGCTGGCTGAGTTACCTCTGCGGGGGAAGAATCACATGCTCAGTGAGGAAAAAGAGATACACCTAGCCAAAGAAAATGGGTAAAGGTCACAAACAGATAATGCGCAGTCAGGAAAATACGTAGGACTAATAATACGGTTGAAAAAGGAATGAAAGAAATGTTAGTTGCAACAATAATGGCAACCCTTTGCCCGTATAATGCACCTGAGAACTATTTATTTTAGCTCTTCTCTGTGTTGACGGGTGTTTGCTGAGACAGGCACTGTCGCCTTACCATGTCAAGGGTGGGTGTGCAGTTACACACTCGCTGGGAGACATGTAGCAAAATGCATCAAGAGCCTTAGAAATATGATTGCATGTAGAAAAGGTGCTTTGGGAATCTACTTCAAGGAAATAATAAAAGGGCAGACAAACATGTTTATTGCTGCATTATTTATAAAAGTGAAAATTGGGACCAGCTGAATTATGCATCAATAAGATAATGATTAAATAACCACGAGTAGTTACACAATATGCTGGAATCATTCCAAATTATATTTCCTAATCATTTAAATCCTATCTCACGCCTCTCTGGCTACACTGGCTCTCTTTTCTTCTGCAAGCAGGCTCAGGTGCCACCATCCAGGCTATTGGCACTTGCTGTCCCTCTGCCTGGTCAATGGAGTGGCACAGTACACAGACAGAATTGGGAACCTTAAAGAATGCACGACAAGGTGGCGTCTCAAGCCTGAGAAAGAGAGGATGGTTATTCAATATCCAGTGTCTTTAAATTGGTCAACCATGTAGAGAAAATTAAAATAGAAATGCATGTCATGCCGTATAGCAAACTAAATTTACCATGTATTAGAGATTTAGATACATAAATGGACCCATAAAGATTCTAAAATATAGATAAATGTTTATGTAATTTTGGGGTATGGCGGTTCTTACTAAATGGAACCCTGTGACATAACAGTGTGGGCTTTGGAGACAAAAATCACAGAATAGAGTCCCAGCTCTGTCGGGCTCTAACGACGTAGTTGCAACAGAGCCCTGCCAAGTCTTCCTCTGCTCATCTGTGCAACGGGATATAAACATCTGCCATGGGACATTGTAAGGACAAGCAAACATATATAAAGTGCTTGACCAGAAGAAGATAAAATTGTTATTGACTCTTATCTCACGTTGGTTATGTGCAAAGAATGTGAACTTCCTGAACTCAGAGGTCATTTTCTTCTCTGTAGTTTTCCCTTCCCAGGCGGTTGTTTACAATAAGGAGGAAAAAAATACATCAAACAAGTAAAGTTCTTGACCATTGTGTGCATTAGTTGATCCATGCTAAAAAATGAACATTTCTTCCATTTGGAGCCACTCTGAGTGCGGATGCTTGAGACCATGAGTTGGAGTCCAGTGTCTTAGTTTTGTTTGGGGCATCTGAGGTTGGACAAGCCCCTCTTGGGTGCTGCTCTTTAGGGGCAGCTCTGACTTGCCTTAGAAGGGGTGTCTGAGGGTTCATGGTCTCTGCTTCTTCAAAGACAGGGAGGTTTGAATTATCTATCATAAGCCCCTCAGGGTGCCCTTCTGATGTTCACTCCAGGGTATCTAAGTGCAGTACCCCGCCACACAGCCTGACGTCTGGGGCTTAGTCAATGAGTCTCAGAGCTGAGGGCTGGTCCCAGTCCTAACACTGGTGAGAGGGCGAGCTGGAACTGGCTGCTATGCCTCTCCCCTCCACAAGAACCCTGACCTTTAGGGGCTGACCTTCAGGGCCTCAGAATTCTATTAGGGAGCCAAAGCAAGTCCTTGCCATTGGCTCTAATTATTGCATTTCTAGGACTTACCTTGAGAAACACCTATTGACTTCCCGATTCATGTCCTTCTCCACCTTCCTCACAGAAAGAAGAAAGTAGGTAGGATTCCTTCAAGGATGCGCTGCCCTTCCTGGGACTCTTTCCTTGTCTGTTTTTCCTTCTTCTCCAGGGAGGTCTATAATCCTAAGAAAAGTAGGCACTGACTCAAGGGATCCTGGCCTTAAAAATATCAAATATGATAAGAAATCGCATTGGCCTAGCCCACCTATTCAGACCCTATATGAAGGAGACATCCAAGGGGTTTGTTCTTCGCACATGACAGGATTGTCTCAGTATTATAAGGAGCAGAAAAGGAGTTCATTAACCTAAGTTGATACTGTTTATCATTGTAATGGTTATAATAATTAATAATAATTCTAAATAGCTATGTCACCAAGACTGAAACTTAAAAGTCACTACATTTGAATCTAGTGAAGAGAATATTGGACATAGATACTGAAGATCTAGCCTGAACTTTTGTGTTTACTCCTTAAAGACTTCGGGGTAAATCAGTAAAAGTTTTCAAGGTTCAGTTTCCCTATTAGCTATGGTGAACAGCACATTATTCTGGGGCCATGGAGACAGATAGTTATTTGTAATAAAAATTATTATTATTATTATTAAAAGTGTTTGGTTTTTAAATAGGTAAGATAACTTTGGAAGTCCTATACACACAGTAAAAGTCAAATGCAAAATGCATTTATTTGCATTCAGCCTGTTTCCCCCCCGTTTTGTACTTCCTCTTTCAAATACTTTCAGAAATCTACATCCATTCTTCATCACCACCCACAGCATCCCTGGCTCTTTTCTCAAGGGGAAGAGGTCATGCTAACTTTCAAAACTTCCATCACTCGTTTCTGACCTGGCTGTTCCTCACACGTGGTTTTGTTGGGTAAATAGCAGATCTGCTGGGATTCAGACACCAGTGGCTGTGCCTAACTGTGTGGCTGTGGTTTCTTCTTCTATCCCAGGAACAAGAAAAATGGCAACCCCAATGGCCAGTCCTGAGACTGCGCAAGAGGCCATCGGGACCACGTTTTTTGAGTATACGATGGCAGAGCCCTGTGCGAAACTCAAAGTCTTGGAGCTGGCGAGCCAGCTGCTGCCGCCACTATACACCCTGGTGTTCGGGGTCGGGCTGATGGGCAACGTGATAGTGGTGGTGATCCTCACAAAGTACCGGCGCCTCTGCGTTCTGACCAACATCTACCTGCTCAACCTGGCCATTTCTGACTTGCTCTTTCTAGTCACTCTGCCCTTCTGGATTCACTACACCAAGGAGAGGAAGTGGGTCTTTGGCTATGGCATGTGCAAGCTGGTCTCGGGGTTTTATAACATGGGCTTGTACGGGGAGACCTTTTTCATCATCCTGCTGACCCTAGACCGGTACCTGGCCGTTGTCCATGCCGTGTTTGCCCTGCGAACCCGGACGGCCACTTTCGGTGTCATAACCAGTGTCCTCACCTGGATCCTCGTAGGGCTAGCAGCCCTCCCTGAAATGATCTTCCATAAGGCCGAAGACGAGCTAGGATATTCGTCCTGCAGCTCCTTTTACCCAGAGAATGAGGAAGACACCTGGAAGCGTTTTCACATCGTGAAAATGAACATCCTGAGCCTGGCTCTGCCTCTGCTCATCATGGCTGTCTGCTACTGGGGCATCATTAAAACCCTGGGGAAATGCCCCAGCAAAAAGAAGAGCAAGGCCATCCGGCTGATTTTCATCATCGTGGTGGTCTTTTTCATTTCCTGGGCCCCCTACAACCTGGTTCTCCTTCTCCACACTTTCCAAATGGTTTTCTTCCAGGCCAGCTGCGAACGGAGCAACCAGCTGGACGTGGCCCTCCTGGTGACGGAGGTGATCGCCTTCACGCACTGCTGCATCAACCCCGTGATCTACGCGTTCGCTGGGGAGAGGTTCCGCGAGCACCTCCACCACTGCTTCCGCAGGCACGTGGCTGTGTGCCCGGGCAGGTGCATCCGGCTTCTGGCGCGAGAGAAATCGGAACGAGGCAGCTCGGTGTCGCCATCAACAGCGGAGCAGGAGCTCTCCGTGATATTTTAGGTCAGATGCCAAAAATTGCCTTTAAAAAGCGCGCTGGGTACGTGAAGCAAATACCCTGAGCCAATTCCGTTGGCCTCTCCAACAGGCCTCTGAGCTTCTAGTACAAAACTGAAGAGGCTCCTGAAAATATTAAAAGATATACACAATGGGTGCGGTATATCTGTGCCCCACCAAAGTCATTACCAGAGGTCGACTGGGCAGTCTACTTACTGCCAACCCTAAAAAGCGGAGCTGTGCTTCATTCTCCGAAGAGTTTAATGCGTTTTAATGCCCCTGAGTGTTCGCTTGTATCTGCAGCTGCAAACAGGTCCAACTGTGTGTATTTTCAATCTTAACTTCAGCCAGCTATTGACATAAATGAAACATATTCCATAAGATACAATAAATCAATTACATTGCTTCCTAATGTGCCTCGCTCTTTCCTTGCTTGGTGAAAAGACTCATTTTTAAAGTTTGCAGGGTATGTTTATAGACCAGGCAACGTACTGGCCTGTCGTGCTTGTTCTAAATGTTTTTTCTTTTTTTTTAAAGATTTTATTCATTATTCTCAGGGGAAGGGAGGGAGGAAGAAAGGGAGAGAAAGATCAATGTATGGTTCCCTTCCTTGTACCTCCAGCTGGGGACCTGGCTAGAGACCTGGCTTGCAACCTGGCTATGTGCCCTGGCTGGGAATCGAACTGGCGACCCTTGGGTTTGCAGGCCAGCGCTCAATCCACTGAGCCATACCAGCCAGGGCTTTAAATATTCTTAACACACCAAATGTCTGACTGCATGTCCCATGAGGGACTCAGCGGAAGAAGAGCCATTAGGTATTTTCAGGACAGACACGTTGAATGGTGTGGGTACTGTCCTAGACGCCTTTCTCATTGTTCATTCAACAACCATGTACGAAGAGATGCAGACAGGATGCACAAACATGGCTTTGGGTTCACTGAGGGATGCAAAAATGTATAAAATAAACACAATCCTTGCTTCCACGAGACCTTCCATTGAGTAGGGGATGTAAGACAGAAAAACCAGTAACTCTGGTGCGCAGAGGGACACCCTCTGAGCTCTGCCAGGCCTGGGAAGGGAGGAACCACTTCTAGCTGGAATCTGAGAGAGGGAAGACTTCGTGGTGGAAGTGGCTTTTGAGGAGGTCTATGAAAAAGGAACAGGATTGGGAAGGGAGAGGTTTGGGGAAGCACCTCAAGCCGAGGACATTCTCAATACAAATGTGAGTGGGGAGGGCAGGAACACGTGCACAGGGTAGAGTGGGCTGGGAGGGGCCGTGAATGGCAGGCCAAGCATCTTGGGCTTTGCTGGGAAGGCAAGGGGAACCGGTGACGGGCTCCGGACAGGGCGGGCAAACCATCAACACAGTGCCTTCAGGAGATGAATCTGCTAATACACAGGAGGGCAAGTTAAAAGACGAGTGCAAGTGTAGAGGCAAAGAAACATCAACAGCTGGTAGGAGGTGCGGGAAGCACCCAACGAAGAATTCAGGCAAGAGACAGCATCAAGGTCAAAGCACCAATATACTCAAAGGATAAAAAAGGAGCAATATACTCATCTAGCTGATTGAAAAAATATCGAAAGGCCAAAAGAAGGTGTATCATATGAAAAAAAAAATAATAATAACCACAACAAACAACAGACAGAAAGGGAGAGACTAGCATTGTGAAGTAGTGTCTGCCCCAGGTAACCACAGCGCAGGAGACAGGTGCTTGGTGATGCTCTTGTGCTCCCCAGAAGCTTCCCACCTCCAAGTCATGAGCTCGGGGTGCTCCCTGCGTGCCCCAGCCCAGCCCATGGCACCAGCCGGTATGGCCACTACCAGCACGTGCAGTTCCGAGCACTTGAAATTATGGCTCGTGTGACTGAGGAACTAGAATTTCCATTTTTATTCCATTTTAACAGCCGAGTGGGGCTAACGGCTGCTACGTGTGGTTAGTGGTTGGAGCACTGGCCCCCATGCAGCAAGCTTCCTGTCGTCAGCAAATACGTGACTTAAGCATAACATGCCGCAGACTAGGGGAAATGCCCCTGCGGTGATGCAAAGTCCAACAAGACCCGTTTCTAGAAAACTTGGTCCTTGAGCAGAAGAGACCCCCTCTGAGTCAAATGGCTGGGATGGCACCGGATGGGGACCCCAGACCCCGTTGCAGAAAGCAGAAGGAAGACGTTTCAGGAAGGACACATGAGAAAATGACATTCTGCTCAGGCTGGGCCTCCCCCCAGAGCAGGGTGGGAGCGAGGGGGTGAGAGCAAAGGGTTTTTTCAGGAAGCACAAGGAACTCCAGCAGGGCTGGGGAAGGGACCCAGGAAAGGGAAGATGCCAGCCCAGGGTTCAGTACCAAGCTGCCTCCCTCAGGGGGCGCCTGGAGCGCAAAACAGCATAACTGGCCCCTCAGTTACCCGCCCCAGGGGGAAGGAAGGTGGGGTATTTCCTTTGCACCGTCAGTCCCTGGCTGGTGAGACCCCACACCCAGCCTTGCTGCTGCAGGAAGGACTTCCTAGTTTGGGGGAAAGCTACCAGGAAACTGGGAGTTGGAAGCCAGCCAGGTGCACAGTTAAGGCTGCATATTTGAACTGGTTGTGAACCGCTTTTTCACGAAGCGAAGGGTGGAAGAGAGGGTGGTGTCCCGGCAAGTGGGTCAATTTGTTGGAAGGCAAAGATCCTATGGGTGAAGCTGTAGTGACATGGACAATGGCAGGTGACCCTGGACATGCCTCGTTGTGCACTGCTCTGTTCCTGCTCCTTTGTGTCGAGTATCCCACTCTGCTCTATTTTTTTCTTAATTTTTATTGTATTTTCCCATTACCATTGAGTGCCATTATACCCCCTCCGCCCGGGCACACTGCTGTCCATGTCCATGTCCACGAGTTCCTTTTCCTTTTCGCTCACTCCTCCCAGCACCCAAACTTACCACCAACACCCTCCCTAGCTGTCATCCTGCTCCCTATGAGTCTGTCTTTATTTTGCTTGTTCGTCCAGTTTGTTCATTAGATTCCGTGGAGGAGTGAAATCAGATGGTATTTGTCCTGCTCTGATTGGCTTATTTCACTCAGCATGATGTTCTCCAGGTCCATCCGTACTGTCACAGAGGGTAAAACTTTCTCCTTTCTTATGGCTAATTAGTGGTCCGTTGTGTCACTGTCCTATGGGTGTTTTATCCACTCATCAACTGATGGGCCCTTGGATTGTTTCCATATCTCGGTGATTGTAAATAACGCTGCAATGAACATAGGGGTGCTGTGGTCTTTTGAATTAGAACCCAAAATGGCTTCCTTCTAATACGTTCCCCGAGTGGAATTGCTGGGTCAAAAGGCAGGTCCATTTTTAATTTTTTGAGGTATCACCACACTGCTTTCCACGGTGGCTGCACCAATCTGCTATTAAAAAAAACAAACAAACATGATCCTTTTTCAGCTTGAATTTTTAGGTTTTAAACTCCAGAGCTAACACTTTAGTGTTTACATCTCCTGAACAAAGCAGGTTCCTACCTTTCATAGCCTATGAGCTGGGGTTTTCTTCCACTTCTTCCCCTGGGTAAATAAACCCCCAGCATAGTTAGGGTTGCCATTCTCTTCTCTCTTCACTGACCTGATCCAGATGCCAGTGAACTGTGACCCAAGGGCCACATCCGGCCCCCACCTGCTCGATGAACTCACTGGAATGTGCCCACGCTCAGTTGTTCATGAACTGCCTGAAGAGGCTTTGGCGCCACTACCGAGTTGACAAAGACTGGATGATCCACAATTCCGAAACGCTTACTTTCCTGTCCTCTACAGGAGCGGTTTCCTGACCCTGGTGACCCCACCCCGCAGGCTCCGTGGCTCTGATCGACCTACCTTGACAAGGGAGACAGGGTCACAGGGGAAAGCTCAGAATGTGAGGTCTGTGGGCAAGCTACTAAAATCCTTGGGGTCACTCTACCTTGACACAGGGTGCAGCTCAAAACGAAGTAAATAAATAGGGTTAAGTCATGAAGGAAGCCAATGTGACTCAGTAATGCCCAGCACTGACAGTGTGTAGCAGGACAGCAAGTTGGAGGACTGATAGATCTTCAATATGCAGAATTCACAAAGGAATCATAAAAACAGGTGTCATGACTCTTAAGACACCTCCCCTGTATTGGGGACAAAGAGATGGATGACAATTGGGGAGATTGTTCTTTTTTTATTAAGAGCTGCTGGTGCCAGCCGCCCTGGATGGGGAGGGAGGAAGGTAGGGTGGGTGCTAGTCTCATGTCACCAAGGATAGAGTTGTCATTTGAGTCCGATATAGGTCACTGTGTTTAAAGAAGCATTAACAGTCACCAGAACTCAGGGGTCAAGGGATAGGCCAGCCAGCTGCTTTGGGGAGAAAGTGAAGAAAAACTGCCACTACATGGGGTGGACCTGTACTAGCAGAGTTGATTTTGTGGGCTTTTTTTCCATGGATCACATGACAGAACACTGACTGGAGGGATTTCTAATGTCGCCCAAGAAACCTGCCTGGCAGGGGCTTGTCCGTGGGACCCCCTGAGCAGATGTGCGCTCAGGGCACTGCCAACCAGCAGAGGCTTGGGGGACTTTGTCAGCCAGGGAAAATGTATGATTGCCTTTCACCTGCCTCCAGCCACGGACCTGGCTGGAGTCCTGGTTTGCAACCTGGTTATGTGCCCTGACTGCGGAATCGAACCAGCGACCTTTGAGTTCTCAGGCTGATGCCTTACCACTGTGCCACCAGCCAGGGCTAAGAATCAACTTTTTAAAATCCACCAATGCCAAGGGGTGACAACATCTTATGACAGACCCAAAAACTTTCCTAACCTAGACTAAGTCTTTTTCCTTCCCAGTGCCCGCCCAGTCAGAGGACTAGAAACCAGGCTCAAAAAGCTGGAGGGAGGGGAGAAATTCCGGACAAGAAGCAAGGTAACCCCATTTCTCTCTCCTGCAGATGGCTCACCCCTAGACAACCCGGAGTCATGGGGAGGAGTAAGGTTTAAATGTCAAATCGAGTTGAGATTAGATACATATGCAGGGATCAGCTCTTTTATTTCTGAATTAAAACTCTGTCCTTTTGTCACCTAACGTGGTGAGGGAACTTTTCTGTACCTAGGTATGATGACAAAAGTCATGGCCCAAGTTTTCTCTGGGGCCAGAAGAACTCCACCCTCTCATTCTATTTACAGGGATGAGAGATACAACAGTAAAGACTCTTTCTGTTGGTACCATGTGGGTCCCATTGGCCCCCCAAATGTCAACCCTCTCAGGTCCACCTAGGGGTGACAGGAGAAAATCCTGCAGGATTTATAAAGATGTTAGAGACCCGAATCCTGGCTGAGAAATCATGCAGAGGCTAGAAAAGCAATGGTATTCAATATACATCGAGATATAAACCTATGCCCCCAGGAAAAGGGCTGCCTCTTGAAATCTCAGCTTGCAGATAGGACAAGATTCTTTCTGACTCAGTTTGTGGCCCCTGCAAATTGGCCCCAAACTTCAGCCGCTCCTGACCAGAGAACGGGAGAAAGGGTTACACTGGCTGTGGGCAATGTGACCGCTAGGGGGCCCCGCAGGCCCTGAGTGGTCGGCCCTTCAGGTCGCTGGGAGGGAGGCGAAGTGTTGAGGCTATTACAGCAAGAGATTCAGGAATGCCTGCATATGACCTCGTCCAGCTGTAATTTAGCTAATTGGGGGGGGGGGGGCAGCATTCTCCCTTCACCCCGCAGTTGCTTTTGTAAATAATCCTTTCATTAAACTCTCTTCAAATTGCCCAATTGGAGTGTGTCATTTCCTGCTGGGACCCTGAGTGACACAAGGAGACAATATATAGCACAGGAAAACAAGCTGGCAATAAAAGAAAAAATATGGAAAGTGTCAAGTAAGTATTCAGGGAAGACTTCCTGAAGGAGGAGGCACTAGTCTGGATCCTAAAGAAAGGAAATCATACCTCTAAAGAGAGCTGTGGGAAGGAGTGAAGCAGAAGCAGAGGTGGGGATGAGCAGAGGAAGATTGGGACACAGAGACTAGCAGTCAGTGTGGGAGGGGGACATTGGCAGGTTAGGAGAAAGAGGTTTGAAAGCTAAGGAACTTGGTGCCTGCACTAAGAACCTGAAATGGCAAGGGTTTGAACATATCCTGTTGGCAACAGGGAGTGATGCTGCTATCGACACAAACTGGGGGTTTGCTTGGTTCATGGTAATTCCTACAGTGACCATCACCAGGCTCCTCCCAGGTGCCCAAGAGTGACTGGTCCTAGCCTGACCTTAGCAAAGCCAGTTGGAACTTGAAAACTCACTTGAAGACACACAGAGGTGGGTAGAACTGATTGATCTTGCGACCATGGCCTAGAAAGAGGCTCCATGACCTCCTCCCGGGGTCCAGCGGTCCTCCTCCTTCCGTTTTGTGAGCTTCCCTAACTATGCCCTTAGAGTCATTCCAGGCTGCAATGGAGGCTGTCTGTAAATCAAGGGGGTTAACTGGTGTGGATATGGGGGCTGGAGAGGAGCTTGCTGATGTCAGACCTCCAGGGAGGTGACACTCATATATCCAGAATGGAGAGATGTCAGCCCATGTGATAGAGATAATCAGGCCAGTTGTCACCATGGACTATGTGCCCACCAGGGACAGAGCCTGGTCAGGCGTGAGGGGTAGGTGGCAGGAAGATCCTGTTATCCTCCAAGCTGACGAGGAAACTGAGGAATGTCAGAACCAGGGGATGGTTGCTTCTGAAGGCACTGAGCAACTTAAATCGAAATAAGAAAATAACAACGGAAACCTCAAATACTGCAATTTTCACCTTCCAGTTAGAGTGAAACTTCGGAGCCTTTCTGTGACCATGTTGGAAAAAAAAAAGAAAAACTCTTATTACCTAAAGCTGCCAGGTTAAGACTTTTGGAAATGAATGTAGAGCCTGAATTGGCAGGTGTCTTAATTATAATAGAAGTTGAATTCACATATTTGCAGAAAACCAGATGGGAATATCTGGAAGGATACAGGGACCCTGCAAAAGCCTGACCCTCCTGTGCCCTCTGACACACTGTCATCTACACCTCTCATTCCCAAGGAGGCCGCTTTCCTCAAGGTGATACAGTTAAGGGTGCATTCCAGGTACCACTCTTCATGGTGGCTCACCTAACAAATAGGACCTGAAGTCAACATGGCCCAGGGGACAGAATGCGGAATCAGAGTAGGGAAGAGGATTCCGTAAGGCATTACAGAAATTGTGGCATATGTCATATCGAAACTCTGTTTGAATTTTGAGAGTGCTTAATGAAAGGGGGCAGAACAGAATTTTGGATTGGGCTGAACTTATTGGGATGCGCACTCATCGGAAATACTAAATTCAATGGCAAAGGTTCTAAGACTTTTCTGATCAGGCTATTGGTGACTTGGACTAAATACCAGTCCATGCCAGGTGAGTGTGAAAGGCCAGGAATGCCTTGGAATAACCTAGAGGAAGACTGGAACCTTTTCTCACCCCTATCATGTAGGTTCTGATGAGCCTACCCCCTCTCTTCTCTCCAGAGTGGAGAAGACCCTCCTGTTCTTTGTGATGAAGACAAGATTGCACAGGAGAGTCATCTGGAATAGTGGTGGGAGGAGCTGTGATTGAAATACTATCCTTGGCCTCAGTGAGTTAGGCAGCCTACTGAAGTGTGGGTGTTTCACCTGCCAAAAACAACCTGGGTTTGGCCATGATCAAAACCAACAGAAAAAGGATCAGGCTGCGAGGGGTGACCCGACCATCAGAGCCCCTGCCTGTGTTCACATGCCATGGGAACCCCAGGAATTAATTATACCACATCTTACTCAAGAAAATTTTAGGTCTGGCGAAAACCAGGCCCGTCTTGAGTTGCTTTAAAGAGAACTTAATGCCTGGCTGGTCATACAGTGGATAAGGCGCTGGCCTGCAAACCCAAAGGTCGCTAGTTTGATTCCCAGCCAGGGCAACATAACCAGGTTGCAAGCCAGGTCTCCAGCCAGGTCTGTAGCTGGAGGCAGGTGAAAGGCAACCATACATTGTAAAAAAGAGAGAGAGAGAGAGAGAGAGAGAGCGCTTAGTCTCTCTCCAAATTCTCAGATGTGAGTCAATTCACAAAACCAGGGCCTCCGGATGATGAGGAACCCACCCATCTTTGAGGAAGAGCTTTGCAATATTGTTATTCATGAGACCCTTCTCCCTTGCCTTTCCCCAGTGGACCTGCGGCCACTTTGGCTGAAATAACGTGTATTGGGAAAAGCAATACTCAGGCTTGTTAGGTATCATTGGATGCCAGCTGTACATGTCAAATTACATTTTTAGAAATGCAATTCTAAAACACTTGGGAAATCATGGAGGTCAGCCTCAGAGTAGGTGCTCACGAGAGCCAAGTGATAGAGTCGTTGTTTCTTTTTTAAAGATTTTGGTTTATTAGTTTTAGAGAGAGGCAGAGGGAGAGAGAGGCATCGATGTATGGTTGCCTTTCACCTGCCTCCAGCTAAGGACCTGGCTGGAGACCCGGCTTGCAACCTGGTCATGTGCCCTGGCTGGGAATTGAACCAGCGACCTTTGTTGTTTGCAGGCTGGTGCCTTGTCCACTGTGCTACCAGCCAGGGCTAGAAATCTTAAAAAGAAAAGTGAACAGGTTTGAAAGACAAAGATGAGTAGGAAACCAAGAGCAGGAAATCAACAAATAATGTCAAAAATCAATACGCTGTGAGGTCACAAAAATGAAAGTGGTCGCCTTGGAGTGGAGCAGGAGATGCCATTTCTAATTCCTTACTGTGCTCTATTCTAACTACTATAAAAAGGCGCTTAAAAATGTGACATTATTAGGTGAGGAAAAGAGGACAAAAAGAAAAGAACAGGAGAGTAGATTGAATAGGCAGAGTCCCTCACTGCATACCGTAAGGCCCTGGCAATGGAAAAAAAATAAACAAACTTGACCATGTGCTTGTGAGTGACCCAAACAAAGAGCAAACTCCGCCCAATATGGTCACGCGAAGGTTGTTAGACTATTAGAACATGAGATTAGAGGCCACCCAACTGCATGTGTTAGGTAAATGCTGAATGGTACATTGTTAGCTAAACTGGGCACCTGGCCATACCTTTGGCCAACATTGATGGTCACCATCCCAGAAGAAAAAAAAATGCTGGGGTTTAAGAACAATCTGAAATCTTATTTAAACACGTCGTTATCATTGCAAGTGGATTATTCAGAGCGAGTGCTGTAAATTTGTAAGTGTGACATCAGGGGCCAGAGACAATCGCTTCCCAGCACTGTCAGCAGCCCGTGGCTCCTGTGGTCACTATGACATAATTCTTTTGTTCCAACCAAGGTCAGCGGAGGAGCAGTTCTGTGTTTACTGTGTCAGTACAGGCAAGTGCTCACAGTGATGCTGTCACTGAGTCACTAAGCTTTCCTTTCTTTGTCTCTCCTGGTAATCAACTGAGGTGACAGTTCAACTCCTCTTCAACTCCTGGAATTAAAGATGTTATTGCTGGTGACAACGCAGTTTCCTTGTGCACTTTAAGAAGATACCTTGGGACTCGTGTTCTTACGGACACCTCTTTGGAGCCACAATCCCCTCAGCCTTTTCTGTCAGGGGCTGCAGTCCCCTCACACAGATGCAGCCTGCCACCTGGTCTGGGCTGGGATTACATCTGTCACTTATCCCAGGACTCCTTCATTGATACTCAGCACCCACACATGCAAAACAGACGTGCAGGGGATTTGATATCCAGTGGGAGGCTGGAGCTGATGGAGAAAGGTGTCCACCTCTGTCGCCCAGATGGACAGTATTGAGAAGTATTGTCTCATAGCTTCCAGCACCTGTGGCAGTGGCCACGCATATCCTTGTCCTGCCCTTTCTCCTTCCCTGCTGATTACCCTGTCCCTTACCTCGGCTGCCTGAGATCACATACCCGGAGGAAGTCCTGTCTGGCACGTGAGTCTTCATCTTGGACTCTGCCTTCTGAGGAATGCAGGAAAGAGGCAGGATTATGATTTTTGCCTTCACTTTCATTTTTTTTTCATTTCTCATTTTCCCCCCATGTATTTGGGGTACCATACCAGCACTTGAGAAGAGTTTGTTCTTAAACCTTGAATCTAAGAATGTGCCGTGGAGCCACGTGAGGGGCACTAAATGTTTTTAAAGATTGTCTCAAGTTTGCATCTCTGCTCTCAGGCCTGCCCCGCCCGGGATGGGAAAATTGCAGGATCTTTCCAGCAGTACTTAGCCAGCAGTATGGTGCTTTCGAGATGACTTTTTCAGTGAGTTTCTGTAAACCAGCTATTTTTTATCACAATCTTTGGTTGTTAGCAAGTTCTGCTATGCCTGTCCCATTACCTGTAAAGTGTGTTAAACCTTCTTTTCATCAAACAGCCTTTCTAACGCATCGTTCGCTTCAGCCTTTGGATAAATGTGTGTCAAAGCAGTTTCACTCCCCCCTTTAGATCACACAGTTAACCTTCACCGCAAGACTGAGGGCTACACGTGGCCTTCCAACCTTTGGCTTGTGACCAGCAGTTCTGCCACATTATGTCCTGTTACAGGTCCTTTCTGAAAGCCCCACTCAAAGGTGCGAATAAAACATTGCATGCTTGTGATCCCCGAATCACTCAGCATTTCAACAGGTGTTTTCCATTTTCAGTGACAATAGCAAACATTTTGCTTTATTGATTTTCCATTCGCTACATCTTTTTTTCCTTCAGATTCATTCTGTTGCTAGCTGTTGGAGACCCAGAAGTCTCAACAAGCAAGTAAGTAAAAGCCCAATGTATTGCAGCGTGATTTGTTTGTGCTCTCAAACATTTAAAAAGAAGTGATAGCTGGTTGCCCCCACATCAAGTGTGCCAGGCACAAGGCTGGCACATTCAGGGTGCTCAAGAATCCATAGCAGGAAGGAACTTGGCATCTAGAATTCACAACTGGGCCAAATCTCAAAATCCTCCAACTTTTGGAAAGGGTTGGCAACCTCTAGCAATCATTTTCATAAGGTTTTTGTTCAAATTTTAGCCTTTATGTATTCAATTGTCTTTTGAAAATGAAGACTGTGTCTTTGTAAAACATTCTTGTGAAGTTGATTATGTCAATGTTCGGTTAGGGAAATAAAATACATTTTGTGGTTTCCCTTTTCTTCAACACTGTTTTCTTCTTTCTGTCTTATATTCTTTTTTATGTTTGGATCAAAGGAGGTTTATCATGGATATTCCTGTACATTTTTATGGAGCCCTTTTGGGAAATTTTGAGGTGGTATTCAAACCAGATTAAACTACTTTTAATCTGTCCTCATGGGGTGAGAAGAATTCTCAAATAAAAAACCTTCTGGAAAGAATTCCTGTCTGAAACTGAATTGACTAAACTTAAAATTCATTATAACATGGACAACAGGTGGGATTGACTTTGGGGGGAATGGGTGGGTGGGTTGGGGGACAGAGGGGAGCAAAAAGGGGATGGATGTAATACAACAACAATAAAATTAAAAAAAATTCATTATAGTTCTGAAAGGCTATTTTGATTTTATAAATGATTTTAGTAAGTCAAACAACTACAAAGATGAAAATTATATAATTAATTCTCCATAATCTCTATTCTTCCTATTCTACCTTTTATGTTTATAAACATCGCTTGCACCAGTGCTGAAAAACATGCTCCCTATAGCATCTAAATCACATACTTTTCTTATTACTTGTTTTAACTCCATTCTATTTTTTACTTATTTAACCATTCGAAACATCTTCATTTTTGCACATGAAATCGACAGCTTATATTATCATTAGTTGCAACAGTTCACTTTTGCAGCATTTAATGTACATTAATGTTTCATTGGTTGATAGAATTTCAACATGTAAAACATGTAAGGAGTTTTTCCCTCTAAGTTACCTCAAAATGTAAATAACTGAATGTTCAGTTATTTATGATAAACTCGTGCTTGTGTTACACAACATTGAAATGATAGGAACCCCTATGCTCACGTGACCACTGATGATGCAAAAGTTCAGAAATCCCCCAAAGTGACCTTGTTGCCAGCATTCAGCCTCTGGCCTCTCTGATGTCTGTAAGTTCAAAGCTAAAGCCAAAGTTAGGCTCTTTCAACCATGTTTTTTTTTGTTTGTTTGTTTTGTTTTGTTTTTTTAAGATTTTATTTCATTATTTTTAGAGAGAGGGGAAGGGAGAGAGGCAGAGAGGGAGAAAGACATCAATGTATGGTTGCGTTTCACCTGCCTCCAGCCACAGACCTGACTGGAGACCTGGTTTGCAACCTGGTTATGTGCCCTGGCTGGGGAATCGAACCTGCAACCTTTGGGTTCGCAGGCCAGAGCCTTATCCATTGTGCTACCAGCCAGGGCAGTCAACCATGTTTTTTAACCTATTACCTCAACCCCAGTTTTTGAATAGCATTGCATTCTTACATAAATGATATATATCTCTTTTGGGTACTTGTTTAAAAAATCCACGTGCTATTTTTGTCTCCTGACGCATAAGGGTTAAAACTGAGGAGACCAACGTTGGTGTGGTTGTTTCAAGAACTACAGACATTGCAGGAAGTCTTAGAAGAAGCCTAAAGGTGCACTGATGTCATGCTTTTCTCCCTCTTACTGTGCCCCGAAAAAGGCGATTGCTTTTTTACAGTGACGTCAGCATTTAGCGACACCACCAACGGAGGCAACATCTGGAAGACAGCGGTGATCCAGTCGCTGCAGCAGAGCCCCGGCGCGGGGGCCACAGGTGGCGACATGTGGGTAGCGGCAGGAAGCGGTGACCCATCTCATGCTCTCACCTGAAGACCATAAAAGTTCCTCCCTATCCTTGCACCTCTAAACTCTTGAGGCGGTTGTGCCCAACCTACCCGCCAAAGTTCTCCTTAATTGGAAACTGAGAATACCACTGACCATACTGTCTTTCCTTACTCAATTAGAGAAATGGCAACGAAGATAAGAGGTATGTATTTGAGAAGAGCGTGTGTGAAAGGTGGGAAAGCATAATGTTAGCCAGTCCTTGTACTATGCCCCGAAGTCGAAGTGAACAGAGACTGCTGCCATTTGCCATTCTATGCGGACAGGTCTGTGAAGGTCTCAGGTGGCTGACGAGGGACAGATTGGGCCATCCATGGGAGCTGATGGCCAAAAGAAAAGGAAACAGGAAACAGGAGCGGCGGGTGGGTCTTAAATACCAGTTGCAACCTAAGTATTATTGTTTCTGCCTGTAATTCTCTTCACTTCCCCTGTTATTATGTATAAAGTTATGGTGGTTGTGATTAAATTTAACATTGGTTCATAGGCAGCAGGCGATCAATATGGGCTCACAGTGAAGCTCAAATAGAAATTGGCATCCCTGGGCCCTGGCTGGGTAGCTCGGTTGGTTAGAGCATCGCCCCAATACACCAAGGTTGCAGGTTCAATCTCCAGTCAGAGCACATACAAGAATTAACCCATAAAAGCATGAATAAATAGAACAACATCCCCCCCTCTCTAAAATCAATAAGAATATTTAAAAATTGACATCGCTGGGGTGAATGAATAACAGTGACCTCAAGAACTCATTTCTAGGCTCTAGGTTTAAGCTGCTCCCCCCGTGAGCACTCCAAGCAGGGGCTGAGTGTTTGCACATTTATCCTGCTATCCTGGGACCCCTTTGGATGATCAGGAAACAAAGGTCAAGTCTAACAGCTCACAGAAATTCCCACAGTGACCATGTTCACCTACTCTGCTCCCTGGCCTTGGGGCTGACCCATGCCACGGCATGATCGGATTTGAAAATTTCAAATGAACGAATTTTGAAGCTTTCCACGAAAACAGCCTGGAACCAAAGTTAGGTGGAACTGAGTTATCTCAAGGCAGATCTCCCGCAGCAGGTGCACGAAGCCCCAGTGCTGGGCCCCCCTGTGCTTCCCGACCCCAGGCTGCCCTGCCCAACCTCCAGCCCATGAGCTTCCTGTGTGTCCTTCCCACAAATCCGTTTGGAGCGTGAGCACCACTTTTAGTAGCGTTCTGAAGAACCAAACTGATGTGGACAGAGCATAGGGCTATTTTAGGAAGTTTGATGTGGTAGCAGGGGCCATGGAGGGCTGAACCAGAGACAGGAGGTTCAGAGAAGCGAGTTAAGAACTACTCCGAGATAGGTGGGGAACAAGGATTCAGTCAAGTATGTTGCCCAGACATCGGTTGACTCAAGACTTACACCTCTGTACAGAACAAGTGTTGAGTGGTGGCCTCCAAACTCAGCAGATTCAGACAGAATGTGTGCATTATGGCTCACAACGTGGTGGGTCAGGAAGTCGGTAATGTCTTGACTGAGTGATTCTTCTCCACAGGGCATCGGCTGGGGTTTCCGCTGGTAGCCCCCTGGTCTGGAGGATCCAAGACAGTTTCACTCACGTCGCCTGCATGGGGACTGCGGAGAGGTGAGGCCTGGCTGGGCTTCTTGCTCTGTTCAGGTGGTCTCAGGGCTCCTGTACGTGGTGTCTCCAGCAGCGGAGCCCGTCTTCTTACACAACTGCTCCTGGCTCTGAGAACACATCTTCCAAGAGAGATACCTCAGTCTCAGGAGGCCTGGGCCTACAGGTGGCATCGCATGGTGACGGAGCCCACTCGGGTTCAGGGGAGGGGACACAGATCTCATCTCTCAATGGGAGAAATGTTGGCGGATCTACAGCCACCCCGAGTCTACCACCGTGGATGCATGTGTAAAGACTAAATGTTGAGTTTTGCTGCAGCAAGAATTTCTAACCATCAGAGTCTTCAAATTATTATTGCTATCAAACAGAAGAAAGGAAATTTCTCCTCATAGGTATAATCCAGGAAATAAAGAAAAAATGATAAAACAGTCATATTGACTTTTTAACCCCTAATGAATTCATGCATCCCTGCGGCACATGTCAGTGGCTGCTTGTCGCAGAGACAGAAGGACCACCCGTTACTATCAGTAAGTTTAAGAAAGACTATAATAGCCCTGGCTGGTAGCACAGTGGATAAGGTGCCGGCCTATGAAACCAAAGGTTACAGGTTCGATTCCCCAGCCAGGGCACATAACCAGGTTGCAGGCCAGGTCTCCAGTCAGGTCTGTGGCTGGAGGCAGGTGAAATGCAACCATACATTGATGTCTCTCTCCCTCTCTGCCTCTCTTCCTTCCCCTCTTTCTAAAAATAATGAAATAAAATCTTAAAAAAGAAAGAAAGAAAGAAAGAAAGAAAGAAAGAAAGAAAGAAAGAAAGAAAGACTAATAGAAAAAGAACTGGAAGTATATATTTTTACATGTGAATAACAATTAACTTACTAGTTTTACTCTATCCTGTGTGTTTTTCTTCTCCTTTTTTTGATGGTTTTTGATTACAAAAATAATAATGTATAGTTGTAGCAAGTAAATTTTTAACAGAGTAAGGTATATAAAAGGGAAGGTAATCATTTTCCCTTCCCCCTTTTCTTTGTTCATGCAAAAAGAAGTACAAGCAGACCCACATAGACGGAGCTTTCTTTGCTCACTTTCATTGATACATCATTGTAATGTGCTCATTTCACTTCAGCTTGCTGATCTTTCCCTTTATTGTGAATTATAGACATCCCTCCACTCAATATGTAACTCTCCATCTTTCTTCCCTGTTTCTATATGCAAAAATACACATTTGCATGGGTAATTTTACATGTATTGGGTCAAATTATACATGCATGTATGAGAGTTACATTCTTTTTAATGCCATTTTTGTCTCCCTCTTTGTTTTCCTACCAGCCTGTTCGCCCCTTCTTTTCCCTCTACAGTATATCTGATACCCCCAAGTCTCACAGCTGACTCATGTCCTTGTCCTAAGGTACACTGTGCACATGTTGCATTTTGGAGGGGTTTTGGCCATTGTTCAAAACACATAATACACAGTTCTCTGTATCTTTTTCATCCAACAATACCTCATGCATATTCTTCCAAATCAGCTGGTTTAACACTAATTTCTTCTTCTTAACAACAAAATAATATTCTAGGGTATAGATGGGCCATACTTACAGAATCTTATTAGTATTTAAGTTTAATCGCTTTCTAAGTTGTGGGGGATTTTTTTGTTTTTTGTTTTTCATTTTTAATAAAAAAGACTTCAGTGCCAGTCTCTGGTACTTTTATCTCAATGGTATTGATTCTTAGGAATGGTGTCAGTGGACACAGGTATAGACTTTAAACTTGAAAGGCCCTGCCAGATCGGCTTCTGAAACTATACCAACCAGTCCTTTCTTTTTCATAGACAGTGTATGAGAAGGTTCTCGCGTCTCCCAACTCATCGCTCCAGGCACTTCTGCTCTTCAAATGTGATCTGTATAGTGAATGCAGGGTGACATCTCACTTTTCATGGCATTTGTGTGTTTTCACACATTTGAATATTTTTTACCCATTTGGCTTTGTTCTTCTGTGAACTGCTGGTTCACTAGGGAGAAGACGGGGACTTACACACTCGGAAGGGTGAACAAACCTAGACAATTCTACATCCATCCAGCACTATGGCGACACACCTGAAAACCTTGCAGAAATGGGAAACCTCCTTAAAATGTTTAAATGATCAAAATTCACCCAGGAAAAACTGGAACTATGAATAAAGTAATTAACGTAGAAACATTAGAAAGGTAAACTAGTATCTACTTTTAAAAAAAGATGCAGAACCAAATGCTTTCACAGCTAAGTTCTACTTTACCTTCAATGAATAAGTAATTTCGATGACATTTGAATCCCTACAGCTTGTAGAAGAAGATGGAAAACATCCCATTTAATTTTGTAAGACCAGTCAATTTTGAAGGTAGACTTGAACTACAAGTTAAATCTTATGAATTTATAACCAAAAGTCAAAACATTAGTGAATAAATCTAGCAACATAGTACAAGAATCACTTGACTTGTTATGTCAAGTGATGTTATCTGAATATGAAAAGATGGTCCAAATTAGGAGCTCTTTTCTCTTAATGCATTAGATCAGTAATTTTCAAAAGGTACGCCACAAAATTTTGGAGGACATGCAATACCTGATTGTTTAGTTAGGGGCACTGACCTCTTTTCCCTTAGACCGTCATATTTTTTAAAATGACAACAGCCAGTACAGTACAGATGTCCAGCATGAATGAACTGAGATTATACCATTCTTTTAAATCAGATCAGCTGCTGAAAAATTACTTAATCAAATAGCAACAATTACCTCTAAAACAGGTGGAACAATTTGTGGTGAAATCTTGCCAAACTCCTCTAAAACTATTATTCTAAGTGATAAAACATAAAAATTATGCCAATTGACTTCAAGAACCATATATAGATGCCTGCCACCACCACTATAACTTAATATCATCTCAGAGGGTCTAAAGACTATGGTGAATACAACAACAAGAAAATATTGGTAAAACTTTGCATGTTCGTATGTCTTGAAAACTCAAGAGAAAGAAAACCCTTCTGGAACACACAAGCATCAGTGGCTTCTCCTTGCACTACCAACAATGACACAGAAATCCAGATGCTATCGAAGATAAACGTATTTGCTTACATGGAGCTTTCAAATTTTCACAGAACACAAAAAGCAAAAAAACAAATCCACTACAGTGTGTCAAGTCACACCTCAATGAGATAAGGAACTAAACTTTATACCACAAATAGCAGGTTTCCCCTCAAAATGGTTGCTTCCAGCAAAGCAAACTGTTCTAGATTAACAACAAGATTACAGGGTTGCTCTGAGCGTACTTTGAAAAGTAATACTACAAAGGGGATTGTCTACGGCACCTCCTTCCAAGCCCACCATCTAAAAGAGCGTATCCCCAGATTCCAGGTTGTACCTTGCACCAGGCTGCCCCCATGAGGGGGAAAGGGAAGCCTTGTACCCCTTTAGGCTCTGGAGCAGTGATTTCTGACTCCAGCTTGATAGTAACCCCTGCGAATTCTAGTTCGCCTATGTGGGGCTCTGAAATCCCACCAAGCTACAGGAGAAGTTGTCCCCTTGCCCTGGATGTCCTCAGCCTTCCCAACCTGTAGTGTAGCCCTAGAGGATGGATTAGCTGGATTTGGAATGCCAGTTCCAGTGATACCTGTCCTTTTACCACCAGGCCCCACCCAATAGACTGAACTACTGAATGGAACCAGGCCTTTGGGTCAGGACCCTGCGTAAGATGCTACATATGACACCTGCCCCTTCAGGTGCAGTTCTGCAGCCCAGCCACTTCTCTGCCCCTAGTCCAGGCCAGGCCCCAGTTTCCCCAGTTCCCAGCTGATCTGCACGTGTTAGTGATGATGACCTGGGCATTGCCTAGTGACCTGGGGTGAGGTGACCAGCCATAAAATGATGAGTCCACCAGTTTCTGAGCTTTGTCACAGTCCCAGCCTCTGTGTGTGTGTGTGTGTGTGTGTGTGTGTGTGTAACTTCCACGACCCATGAGTTATTCCCTTTGTCCTGGAGGGTATGTCAGTCTCCAGACTCACAACTCTAGTGCGACAGGTGAGGCTGTGCATGGAAACAGCTGAGAAGAGGCTAGGAAGGTGTGGGCAGGGAGGCATAGGTCAGTTTCTCTGCCCCAGAGAGAAGGTCAGTATGACAGCAGGTGGGACATCACTCAAGGACACTGACAAGGCAGTTGTGACACATCCCAGGAGTGAGGGCCTGAGGGTGAGGCAGGGGCCAGGGAAACGCCGACCTTCAAAAAGTAGGGGAGATGAGTCATGCAGATAATTCAAAACCTGCAAAAGGGGATTACTCTAAGGACCCAAAAGTTGTTAGTTTCGGTCCTACTGCGGCAGCTATAACAAAAAGAACGGGTGAAGAGAGGGGATTTCAACAGGGGAATCGAAACCTGAGGGGGCAGCAGGCTGAGAGGGAGTGAAGGCATTTTCTCCTCTCTAATTGCCCGTAACCCTGGCCCCTGGCCCTGAAGCCCTGAGGAACCAGTTTGGTTTTTGTGGCTTTCTGACAGCTCCCATGGTGCCCATGGATGCCGTGCTGAGCAAAGGGAGCATTATGGGAGGTAGATGGGGGATGTAAGACCAGGCCTCCGAAGAAAGCAACAGTGCTAACCAGTCAACATGAGGTCGGTGGACCAGCAACATCTGCATTACCTGGTTGCTTATCTTACAGGCTGAATATCGAGTCTCACCCCAGACCTACTGAATGTGAATCTGCACTTTTAGCAAGATCCCCAGATAACATGTAGGTGTGTTCAGGCTTAAGAAACACTGATCGAGGCCAGAGGGCAGAAGGTAAACCCCCCACCTGGAGGTGGCCTGCTGCCAAAAGCTGCACAGCAGGGAGGAGGAGCAGGACCTCAAGCCCACCGCCTGCCTAACCGTAAGAATCACCTGGCACTTGTTAGACTACAAATTCCCAGGATCCACCGCCCAAAAATCAGGTCAGAGAGGTTTGGGGTACAGCCTGGATATCTGAATGTTTACCAAGCACCCCAGGAGTTTCATACCTCCAGGCAACACTGTTTTAGGCCGTGGATGAGAATGGTCATCCAATTTCCCACTTCCTTCTACCCAAGAGCCTCATGACTTCTAACCTCTCCGCCCGCCCCCAGGATTAAAGAACAATCTTATCACAGGCCCAGAAGGCCAAAGAGTTAGTGAGTGGGAGTGACTTCAAGAGGCAGCTTTTGGTTCTACGGAAGTTACAACACTGACCCACTTAGAGAAAAAGGCCCGGTCTGTTAAGGTCAAGGCCCTGGACCCGCATTCCCTCTGGCTTCACCCTGGAAGTTCGCCGCGTTCGCTGCAGGAACCACCTTGCCTATCAGGCCTCCTTTGCCCTTCCGCACGTGGCCATCCTGTTGGGGAACCCTGCTTCGTTACATAGTTCCTCTCCATTAAGGTGGCCAGGACTGTTGTTTTGGCTTTTTCAGAAACCCATAAAAGGGAAATTTCAACTCATGCCAATCCACGAAGAAAGGACTCCCTCAGCCACTAAGAAGGACCCTAATTCCTTAGCAAGGGACTCTTTCCTAGGTCCGGAAATCTGGACAGGTTCATCTATGCACACTAATTGTCTTCTAATTTTTCTTCCCCGTGCCAGTTTCAGGGGTACACTGTGCACCCTTACGGGGTGCCCAGTAAGGGGCAGATACTTCCTTTACCCACCACCTCTCCCCTCACAACACCGCTTAATTGTGCTTTTACATCACTCCCCAACGCAGAGGAGGGTCTCAGTTGAAAATACTCTCCTGATCGCCCTGCCGTATCCCCTGCACGGATCTTGTGAAGATGTTGATGGCCTGGCCCCACCGTGAGCTCCGGGGTGTGCTGGTGAACAGCTGCTCCGAAGCAGCAGGGACCAGAAGAGGAAGGAGTTGAAGGCGCACGTCTGTGCTCCAGAAGCACTGGATGCCCATTTGTTTACTGTGAGCCCGCTGGAGGCCAAGCAGGCCTGAGACACGGGACTTTCCAACTTAGCCACTTTTTCAAAAACAATCTTGTGCAAAACTGGCTTCACCACGTCTCTGTCTCTCCTTGAATCCAGTACTGAGAACGGCAATTGGGCTGCTGGAGGACTGTGTTGCCTCATTTTGTGGGTCATGTTTTGCTCTTTTTTGGCTGCTGAGCTGAAAGCCAAGTCACTGGAGGGCTCCCAGCAAGTGTACAGCACAGTGGAGCACACCCTCTGTGGCCCACAGGTTGCCCTCCATTTCCTCATCAGTTTATTTAAATATTTCGCTTGGCCTATCTGTAAGTCACAATAAATCTTTTACCAAAGAAAAACTCAGAGAGGCCAAGTGACTTGCCCAAGGTCACGCAGTTTATCAGTGAGGAGTCGAAGATTTAGGCTCAGTTCTGCCCACCTGTGAGGCCTAAGCTCTCCCAGGCCACCACCCTAGTCCTGTGTGCGGTCCATGAAAGACCTGGGTGTGTGGGTGACACTGGGGGGTGGTGGGAAGTAGCCATCATCAAACAACAAGGATTTGACTTCATCTTTCCCTCTCCCTGTGCTGGTCTCCTGCCGCCTGGCCTCCTTCACACTCACCCTGTAGAACCCATTTCCTATTTCCTAAGACTCTTCATCAGCTCCCCAAGCCCAGGTCCCTATCCTATGACTCAGAGCGGCAGCCCCTGTATTTCTACACAGCCGCAGTCAGCACAGACACCAGCCACAGTGACAGGGTGGACACTGCCTTCCAGCTGAGCCTTCCCCACCTGCACACACAGAGGCTCCACCTCGGGGGCTGCCTGACTAGTTAATGGCCTTGCCTTACTCACCCCAGACCACAACAGCTGCATCTGCTCTCGGTTCTGCCACCCTGCAGGCAGCTTTTGGCCCCCTGGCTGCCACATGGGTTCCAGATGACTGGTTCGCCACCAGCTTCTTATTTGCATCCCCAATAGTAAGATAAAGAGAGAATCAGCTAAGAGGAGGAAGAAGGGACAGCAAAAATATGAGGAAAGAAAAATTTCCGAGGCATCCCTGGCAGGCATTCACTGTTGTCTCATTGGCCAGAAGGATGCCTCATGGCCCCCGGCTGCAAGGGAGGCTGTCCTCAACGGAATCACTAGTGAGGAAGGAGGGGAGGTGGGTGTGGGCAGTCGGCTGGTGGGCTCTGCCAGGCAGGACCACCCCCAATGCTTGAGTTGAGTACAAGACACACGAAGCAGGCAGCAGGGACTGGAAGCGGAGCCCCAGGACTGAGAGGAAGGGCAGAAGCATCCAAGGGGGTACAGTGGTCACTGTGCTGCACCTTTGGGTCCCTTTCAGAGCTGAAGTTTCCATTCCACCTGGTATAGGGAGTGCTACCAACGGAGCCTCAGCTGGCAGCCTTTAGGGGGATCACTCTGGCTAACAAGAGTCACCTTGCCCCAAGTCACACCCCCTTTCCAGGACAGCTTTGTCATTGTCTCATTTCTTTAGAACGCCGCCTTCCCAGCTCAGAGCGCCTCTGGGACCTTGTGAGACCGCATAGCAGTCCAGCTCCGTCCTCTTCCTGCTCCTAGTCACTGCCCATCCATCCCACCTGCCTCCTCCCTAAACACTGCCCACATCACCTCAGGCCCGCTTCCCGGGCACACAGCCCACGCCCAGTTTAACCTGACAGACTTCTGCTGAAGGCCTGTGTGCCTGAGCTCCAAGCCTGTGCCGGGTGGAGGGGAAGGTGACACAATCACTAACAAGCATCAGTCCCGACCTTCCAGGACTTCGCAGGCTTGTGCAACGGGGCCGGGGGAATGAGAGGCGAAGAAACAAATACAAAGCACAACGAACGCTCTAAGGGGGAAGGTGTAATCACCAGTCTGGGCGCAGAATAGGGAGACAGCAAGAACTCCAGAGGGGCTTCATGGGAGAGGGAGCCTGTGAAATGTTCCCCGAGGATGATAGAGCAGAGCCCACCATAGAGGAGGACCCCAGACAGGGCCAGGGTAAGTCTGGGGTGTGGGCCATGGCCCGAGGGTGGCAGCCGATCAGTCTGGCCAGAATGGGAAGTGAAATTACGGTACTAATAAGAACACGTGCTTCCAAGTCAGACGGCCCAGGCTGGATCCCCAGCTCGGCGCCCTCTGAGAGGCCCACCAGCCATGGTGTCACCCCTCACCACCCCCTCTTTCTCATGGGTGAATTAGTGACTATGCATACCTGTCTCCAGATGGCTGTGTGCCAGAGCCACCTGGCAGAGCATGAGGCTGAACTGAGACTCCAGCTGTCCGTACAGAGGCAGAAACACGGGCGAGGCCAGTGGTTCTTAAGGTTGGGCTCCCAGCAGCACCCAGTTAACTGGGAGCTTATTAAAAAGGCGTATTTTCCGGACCCGCCGAATCAGAAGTTCTGAGTGACACCCAGGAATTTTACCTTAACAAGCCCTCCAGGGAAAGCTGAGGACTATTAAACCTTGACAACTGCTGGGTTAAGCCAACACAGGAATTGGTTTTAAGGATACAAGGGCTTTTGGAAAGTCCAAAGACAGGGGTGCAGCGGGGCCTGGAAAATGGGCCACCGACAGCGATGGGTGAGCCGGGGGGGGGGGGGGGGGGAGTCTCCACTCTCCTTGACCCATCTCTCCTTCTCTCTTACCCTCTGCCTTTCTCTCCCCGGGGCTGCAAGCGAGCTTCCTTTGTTTCTACTTCCACAAGCTGAGGGGCGTTGCCTTAGAAGCTGCCAGTCCCAGCAGCTGACGCTCCTAGTCTCCCTGCCAGGTTCTCCCCGGACGGCCTCGCTGGCCCAGCTAGTCAGGTGCCTGCCCCTGGACTGATTCACTTTGCTTTGCAGACCAAGGCTCCCAGTGTGAGCGCAGGTGCCCTTCCCTTCCCCAAGTGCTAGAGGTGAGTGCTGATTCACGGGGGTCTCTTATGCTTAGAATGCCTACCGGGCGCATGGGGAAGAGGTGGAGGTGAATGTGTGAAATTTCGGAACTACAAGCTTTGAGCCCGGCCCGGGAGAGCCATTGTTGTCAGAGTGTGATCCCCAGGCCAGCAGTAATGGCAACATGTTGATACACAAGCCATCCTGGGCCCCATCAACCCCACCCACTCTGACCCACCCAGACCTCCTGAGCCAGAAACTCTCTGGGAGGACTTGCCAATCTGTGTTAGCCAGGACGAGTTGGAGAACCGCCCTCAGGGAGGGCTCAGAGAGGGTGCAAAACACGCATTTAATGAGAGAGACGATCATTTCTGTACCCTTGCCTACCTTCCCTCCACTTCCGTAGAGTCATAATGAAATAGGCAAGAGACAGCAGAAGAAAAAACACGCTAGGTGGTGGCTACTGGTCTACTTTTCTTTCTGTAACTCAGCGTGCCTAGCAAGAGACAACTTCCCAATTCCACGGGCCGTCAGGGCTGAAATAGGGCCCCATCCTCCCTCTCTACTACCGGGGAAACTGAGGCCCTGAAGGGGTAACACGCCATGACCAGTGTCTTCCATGCATTGAAAGAGTCAGGACCAAAGCTGAGGCCTCCTGGCTTGAAGCTCTCATGATAAAAAGTGGAACTTTTCTAGATCAAGTAGAAACATAACTGAGAAAGTAGAGCAAAATGAAGCCATCTGAGAGCTGAGTGAATAATGGAGACCAACTCGAACCCAGCCAGTGGAGTTAGGTAGAACAGGGATTGCGGCTGGTATCCTTTTGTGGAGTCACCAATCAAAATCCTCAAACCCAACGTGCTTCAAATCCCACTTTCTCTTAGTTAAGAGCTGTTCATGCACCACAAACCAGGCAAGGTTAACCCCACTGCTATTGTCCCATTAGAATATTCATAAGGCTTTAATAAAGCGAAGGAGGAGCTGGCGAGGAAAAAATGAAATATTTTACAAAGCCACAGCAAAACAAAACTACAGCTCCTAAGTTCCTATATTTAAAGGGATCTGTGAAGTATCCAACGGGGGAAAATAGCTGAAACCTTGCACGGAGAGTTGTGAAACTTGCGTACTTCAGAGTCCAAACCTCATAAAAGTACCAAAAGAAAGATGCTCGTGACAGATAACATGCCGACCCCAGGAAAAGGAAGTGGCAACTCCAGCCGAAGCTGAGAGGATGGATGCGGTCTGTGTGGGATACAGAAAGAGGTGAGCAGACAAGTGAAAAAGAAAAGTTACTAAGGACTCTAAAAAGAGGAACCAGGCTGAACCAAAATAAAGATGTCTTTGATGGCTCTTCGCGCTGGGTTCTACCAACCGGTGCAGCGGAGGGAAGGAGGTCAAGGACAGCTGTGCATGCTGTGCTCTAAACAAGGATGCTGCTCCTGCCCCTGGGACAGGTGACACCTGAAATCCACCTCGGGCGTTGGTGATGCCTGTTCCTAACCCCCAAGGGCCAAATGACCGGGATCATGCCAGTGGGTTGCCTCTTAATTGTTGTCATTGGATACATGTGCCTTCAAAATAGCTGCTTGGCAACCCACGTGTTTCAAAGAATGACTTGGTTTCTTTTCAAATTGCTCCTTTATTTTCTCTAGAGAGCCCCAAACTCAGGAGATCTGACCAGCAGTTTAGAGTCAATGTCCTGGTGTAGCGGTTCCTAGTCTAGGGCAATGGATAGAGTCAAGGTCTTGATGCCCGGACAGAGCAAAGTGAGAACAGCGCAAGTGAGGAGACCCCCCAACACACACACAGAGACATTTATGAAGAAGTACAGGCCTGTTCTGCCTCTCGGGCCAGTCCTAACTCCCATTATTATTATTATTATTGTTGTTGTTGTTGTTTCATTTTGTTTGTTTCTGCAAATACTTTTCTCAACGTCTTACAGATTTAGATGATGCTGTATTTGAGGATTTGCTTTCTGACTCCCTTCAACGACACCTCCATGCTTGATGTGGCCAGAAATGGTCTAGCTCTCTACTCTTAGAAGTCCTTTCCAAGTGTCAGCTCCACACATGGCCATTGCAACACCAGCAGAAATAGCAGTGGCCTCCTTGCTCCCACAGGGACAGGTGAGAAGCGCTGCTTGCAACAAGGACCAGCTAAAGGGACTTGACTTGATGGCTGTTGGGAAATGTCTACCCCACATGGCTGGACAGTGCGTGGGAGTGAGGACCGTGGCCTTAAACGGCTCTGTGTTTAGTGCAGCTGCCAGAGAAATCCTGTTAGAGCAGCAGCCCCTGCCCTTCCTATAGAGCCCTCCAATAGCTCCTCTTGGGGTGTCCCGACAAAGGGCACAGCCCTGCTGAGGCCTGCCAGGCTCCCCCTACCTCCCCATCATGGGTGTCACCACGTACCCCTCACACCGTCTGCACCCCCAACTCTGGCCACTTTGCTGTGCCTTTGTCCATAAGTATTGAAATTTCTCCAGGCCACATGGAATCCTAAAAGTGAAACTGCTAACTCAGAGCATTTATACATTTTCTAGACATTGCCCAAAACTGCTCTGCAAATGGGTGTGCCGATTTCTGTCCCCACCCACACTGTGCCCCACCACCTCTGCTATGCTTGGGTCCCCGGGCTTTTTCATTGTTATTAGTTGGATGCCATGGAGACTGGTAGCCCGATGCAGTTTACATTTTCCTGAATGTGATGAAAAGTTAGCACATTTCATGTCTGTTGGCCACCTGTAGTTCTTATTCTGGAAACCTGCTGGGGGAGGAGGATATTTTAATAATCTGATTTCTTAAGAGCTTTATTCAGTGCTTTTATGTTTCATGAAGTAATTTTTTGTGTGTGTGAAGATTTTATTATTTTTAGAGAGAGGGAAAGAGAGGGAGGAAGGAAGGGAAAAAAACATCAATGAGTGGTTGCCTTTCACCTGCCGCCAGCTACACACCTGGCTGGAGACCTGGCTTGCAACCTGGTTATGTGCCCTGCCTGGGGATCGAACCAGTGACCTTTGGGTTTGCAGGCCGGTGCCAATCCACTGAGACTCAAGCCAGGGCTTCATGAGGCAATTTTGGTCATATATAATTTTCTAGAAAATCATTAATTTTGTTCACATCTCCAAATGTGCAGTTAGTTATTCTCTGTACTATTTAGCAATTATGTCTTTTGCTGTTGCTGTTGCTTATTTGTGCCTTTTCTTTTATCTTTCCTTCATCCATCTGGCTAGAGATGAAATAATTAAGACAATAAGCAGTCTCGCATCAGATCTTGCCATCAAATAAGTTATAAACAGAAGATTTCATTTTCAGAGTCTTCTGGATTTCAGCATTGGGACTACAAGTGATGGATTTATTATTTCATTTTCATTCAGATCTAATTGCTTCATAATTTTTGTTCTGCTTTCATTTTTAACTCAGGGATTTAGCAACGTATTTTTCAGTTTCAAAAAAACGTTTTTTTCTCCAATTATCATACTTAATCTGATTAATTATGGTCAGAGAATGTGGTCTGTGTATTTTGTAATCATACTTAATCTGATAAATTATGGTCAGAGAATGTGGTCTATAGGATACCACTTCTTTCATGTTTGCTCATAACTCTATTATGAACTTGGACACGGTCCACTTGTAGCCAAGTTCCCTCTATAGTCCTGGTTTTAGAACTCAGCAGGTGAGCCTCGAATGGGCTTGGGTGTGTTGTCACAGACTGATCTGCTCAGCCCTGGGGACAGCTGGGCAGGGCCTTATGCTGAGCAGCCTCATGAAGCTTCCTAGAAGGAAGCCCCTCACTCAGGAAGCTGGCCTGGTAGCCCCATGGGTAGTGACCACGTGACTTACATCCAGCCTTGTATCAATGCTAATGTGCTATGCCCAGCCACAGAGGCGTCTCTTGGTGGACGCTTACATCACCAGCCAGCAGCAGACCTCCCTGCTGACCCTCAAGGGCCCTGTAGAAGGAGTTTGTTCATGGTCCAGGTGCCCATGGAATGGAGCAAGGCCAAGGCCTCTGGTAGAGGTTGGGGGCCAGGGAGTCTCAGTCAGGGCTGCTAGGAGACATAGCTCCAGGCAACAGCACCTGCTCTTTGTTTTACATAGTTCGGTCACTTCTGTCCTTTTGTGGCTGATACGTGCTTGGAGTGGCATCCAAACCGGTGACTGTCCTAACAACTTACGTATGACTGGTAAAGTAGAGCTGCATCCTTATTTAAACTTAATATAAAATATTCGATCGCCTTTGATATTCCTTGGGATTCTGATATGACAAGAAATGTCAATATTATATTTGTTAATGAAAGAGAAAGAACTACTAGATTCCTCAAATGTAATTGCAACTGTTGCAAGATTTTGTATGGCTGAGTATGTGCATGTGACTAAAGGTTCTCATTTGGTGGCCATTATCAAGAACTTGAAATTATTGCCATTAAAAATCTTGATCGGAAATGCATCCAACAACTTCTGGCATTATATATAATAAAGATTTAGCCCTGGCTGGTGGCACAGTAGAGAAGGCACTGGCCTGTGAACCCAAAGGTCGCTGGTTCAATTCCCAGTCAGGGCACATGACCGGGTTGCAAGCCAGGTCTCTAGCCAGGTCTGTAGCTGGAAGCAGGTGAAACACAACCATACATTGATGTTTCTCCCTCTCTGCCTCTCTCCTTTCCCCTCTCTCTAAAAGTAATAAATAAAATCTTTAAAAAAAAAAGATTTATGTCTGTGGTTGCAACCTCATTTAAAACTGGGAAAATACTCTATTTGTAAATTGTGTGATTTTATAACATTCTGAGTTTTACATTTCTTATCATAACTATAATAGCAAAATGAAAATTACTTTTTTTAATGGATCATTCCTTTAATATTATATAGATTTTCTTGTTCCCAAATTAAGGGTTTTGCCTTAAATTATATTTTGACATTATACCTCAGTATTCTTTCATTTAATTTTTTTCCAGAGGACCTCTGTCCATTTATTTCCAATCTATACAGCTTTCTTATAGAACTTCTTTTTATTTTTTTAAATTTTATTGTTGTTGTATTACATCCATCCCCTTTATGCTCCCCCCTGTCCCCCTCCCCACCCCCATTCCCCACAAAGTCAATCCCACCTGTTGTCCATGTCTATGGTTCCTTTATACTAGGTTCTTGTCTAAGCTGCTCCCCTTTCTTGCCTCTGCCTCCCCCCTCCCCCCTCCCCCCAACCCCTTTCCCCCTGACCACTGAAGGCCTATTCACTGTATTCATACATTTGGTTCT
>PVIW01011422.1:0-37616 GCA_004026585.1 Noctilio leporinus | reverse complement strand
TCATATTTTTTTGTCATAGAGTTGTTTGTAGTAATTTCTTACAATCTTTTGTATTTCTGAGGTATCAGTTGTGATTTCCCCTCTTTCAGTTCTGATTCTGTTTATTTGGGTCCTCTCTCTCTTTTTCTTGATGAGTCTGGATAAGGGCTTGTCAATTTTGTTTATTTTTTCAAAGAACCAGCTCCTGGTCCTGTCAATTTTTCGAATTGTAGTTTGAATCTCTGAGTTATTTAGTTCTGCTCTGATCTTGATGATTTCCTTCCTTCTACTTGCTCTGGGCTTTGTTTGTTGTTGCTCCTCTAGTTCCTGCAGCTTTGTGGTTAGGTCGTTTTTATTAACTTCTTGTAACCTTTTTTGGAAGGCCTGTATTGCTATAAATTTCCCCTGAGAACTGCCTTTGCTGTATCCCATAGATTTTGGGCTGTTGTGTGTTCATTGTCATTGGTTTCCAGGAGCTTTTTGATTTCATCTTTGATCTCATTGTTGACTCCTTCATTGCTTAAAAGCATGTTATTCAGTCTCCATGAGTTAGAGAATTTTTGGGTTTTTCCCTTGAGATTGGTTTCTAGTTTCAAGCCATTGTGATCTGAGAAGATACTTTGTATGATTTCAGTTTTCCTGTATTTGTGGAGGCTTATCTTGTGACATACCATGTGGTCTATCTTGGAGAATGATCCATGTGCATTTGAAAAGAATGTGTATTTTGCTTCTTTGGGGTAAAAGACTCTGTATACATCAGTTAGGTCCATTTCCTCTAGAATGTTGTTCAGTGCCTCAACATCTCTGGGGATTTTTTGTTTGGAAGATCTGTCCATTATTGATAGTGGGGTATTAAAATACCCTACTATTAGTGTGTTGCTGTCTATGTCTTTCTTAAAGTCTTCCAAGATTTTCCTTATATATTTCAGAGCTCCTATGTTGGGTGCGTATATGTTTATCAGAGTTATTTCTTCTTGATGGATTGTTCCCTTAAGTACTATGAAATGTCCATCTTTGTCCCTTTTTATGTCCTTCATTGTAAAATCTATTTTATCTGAAACCAGTATTGCTACTCCAGCTTTTTTTTTTTCATGTCCATTTGCTTGATATATAGTTTTCCATCCCTTTACTCTCAATCTGTGTCGGTCTTTTGTTCTGAGGTGGGTCTCTTGAAGACAGCATACATGTGGGTCATGTTGTCTTATCCATTCGGCTACCCTATGTCTTTTGATTGGTGCATTTAATCCATTTACATTTAAGGTTATTATTGATTGATACTTATTCATTGCCATTTTCTCCCTTTGTGTCTGTATTCCTCTTTGGCTTTCTCTGTTTCTTCATTTTCTTTGTTTACTTATTTTTATAGCAGACCCTTTAGCATTTCTTGCCATGCTGGTTTGGTAGAGATGTATTCTTTCAGTCTTTTTTTGTCTGGGAAGCTCCTTACTTCTCCTTCTATCTTGAATGAGAGCCTTGCTGGGTAGAGTATTCTTGGTTGCAGGCCTTTGTTTACCATGACCTGAAATACTTTTTGCCATTCCCTTCTGGCTTGAATTGTTTCTGTTGAATAATCATTTGATAGCCTTATTGGAGTATGTTATTTGTCTTTTCTCTCTTGATGCTTTTAGGATTCTCTCTTTGTCTTTGAAATTCGCCATTTTAATAATAATGTGCCTTGGTGTTGGTCTGTTTGGGTTGATCCTCATTGGGACCCTCTATGCTTCCTGAACTGGATTAATGTTTTCACTCATCATGTTAGGGAGATTTTCTATCATGACTTTTTTGAACAGGTTTTCCATTCCTTGTTTCTCTTCTCCTTCTGGTATCCCTATGATATGGATGTTGTTACGTTTCATGTTGTCCTGCAGCTCTCTTAACCCCTCCTCAGTCTTGTTCAGCCTTTTTTAATTCTCTTGTACTATCTTGGAGTATTTGTCTACATTATCCTCCAACTCACTGATCTGGTCCTCTGCTTCCTCTAGCCTACTGTTGATTCCTTCTACTGTATTCTTTAATTCAGAAATTGTATTCTTCATTTCCTCCTGGCACTTATTTATAGTTTCCATGTCCTTTTTCATGCTGTTGTAGTTCTCAGTAAGTTCCTTGTAACTTCCCTGGAGTTCTTTGTAATTTCCCTGGAGTTCTTTGTAGTTCTCCTGGAGTTGTTTACAGTTTTCTTTGATGTGGCTGAGCTCACTGAGCTTCTCTATCATCATTCTTTTCAATTCCATATCTGATATTCCAGGTGCCTCTGTTTCATTTTGTGTTCTTTCTGGGGATTCTTCCTTTCCTTTTGGTGATGGACTGATTCTTTTTTCCCCCATTTTGGGTGTCTGTTCTTGCTTGCTCTTTATTTATTTATTTATTTTTGTTCTTTCCTAGGGTTAACCTGCTTTGCTTCCTTGCCTTAGTTGAGCACCCTTCTATGATAGGAGATTTGTGGAGTTCAATGTTGCCATCTCCCAGATTTTCTCCACTTACTGTTCTTGGTGTGTCCTTTATTTGGGCTGTCTGGTTGTATTCTGGGCCTGCAGGCTTTTAGCAGAAACAAAAACAAAAACAAAAACAAAAAACAAAAAACAAAAACAAACAAACAAAAAACAAAAACAAAATACCAAACCAAACAAACAAAAAAAAATTTGCAAAAGGAAAAAAGAAATAAATATGATAATAATAATAAGATGAAAGGGTTTAGATGCCTGTTCATCCTTAATAATCCCTGACTGGTCCAGATGGAGCCTGGACCTGAGGGCTTTTAGCAGAAGAAAAAGAAGAAGAAAAAAAAAAGAACGAAAGAAAAAAGGGAGAAAGTCACAAGAGAAAGAGAAATCAATATTAATAAGGAAAAGTTTTAGGTTTCTGTTCACCCTTTACGGTCTCTGTTTGGTCTAGGTGGAGCTAGGACTGCTGGGTTTTATCAGGGAGAAAAGAAAGGAGAAAGAAAGAAAGAAAGAAAGAAAGAAAGAAAGAAAGAAAGAAAGAAAGAAAGAAAGAAAGAAAGAAAGAAAGAGAGAGAGAGAGAAAGAAAGAAAGAAAGGAAGGAAGGAAGGAAGGAAGGAAGGAAGGAAGGAAGGAAGGAAAAAAAAAAGGATGGGGGGAGAAAGTCACAGGACAAAGAGAAATCAATATTAATAAAGAAAGGTTTTAGCTGTGTGTTCCCCCTTTATGATTTCTGATTGGTCCAGGTGGAGCCAGAACCTGTGGGCTTTACCAGGAAGAAAAGGAAAAGAAAAATTTAAAAAAATAAAGAGGAAGGAAGAAAAGAATAAAGAAAGGGTTTAGAAAGGCTGGGAAAGGGAGGAATACTTAGATTGAGGACTGGGAATGCGTTCTAGCCACAGAGTGAATAGACTTTAATTTGAGAGTAGGGGAGGATCTTGGGTATTTGGGTGGATTGAGGTATGGGGGGGATTAAGAATATCTGAGGAGTAACTTTTGCAAAGGATATGTTGGGGCTTGATAGTTCATATTGCTCTCGGTATAATTCAGGTGCTTGAGATTGGCAGCAATCCCTTTCCTGAGGCTGCCTCTTTTTCTTGGTCAGGACTTTACAGTCTATAGTCTATATTCTAGCCAGTCTTGGTGTGTGGCAGGGCCTCTGATTGTCACAGTAGGGCTGATTCTGAGTGTCCGCCCCCAGGTAGGCTGGGCCTTCCACAGCCTGGCTGGGTTTTAGGGCTGCCGGTGTTCTGGAGCCCGCAGGGAGCCCCCTCCCACTCCTAGCGGAGGTTCCTGCCCAGGACGGGCACCCAGCACTTCTGCGGTGCAGCCCGCAACTTTGCTGGTCCCTGTGAGGACTGGCCCCACCCCTGCAGTTCCGGGAGGAGGCCGGGCCTGTCAGTCAACACTGTCCGGGGTCCGCCTACACTGTCCCGCCCTTCCGGGGTGGGCACCACACCTCCAAGCCAACTAGCTCTCCTCAGGGTCCTTTATGAGGCCTCTGTGATGAGCCCCTCCCAGGCGTGGGCGGTGCGGCCTTTGTCTCCGGCAATGGCGGGTCATTTACCCCTGCCACTAGTTCTGGCTCACCAGGTCGCTGTTTGGAGTTTCTGGTGGAGCCTGGGGGCCTGTGTGGTTGCCCAGGGCTGGGCCTCCCCCCTTGCAGGGGCTTCTAGCTGCTGTTTCCCTGGTGGCCCAGCAGCACCGTTTTCGGCCCTCTTGCTGCCCTGCTGGTGCACTTCCTGCTCCCCCAATCCGGCTTCCTGCAGGACTCTTCTCCTCCGCCTCTAGCCCCGCTTGGAGCCTACTCTCCCTGTTGCCAGAGTGAGTCTCTCACACAGTCCTCCCCTGCAAGAGTTCAATTCTGCATTCCCTATGGCGTTTGCCCTCGCCACCCGTACACCCGTACGTACGTCACTGTTGAGATTTCCAGTCACCAGGGAGCCCGGAGCTGGCCTCGGTCAAAAGCGCCCCTCTGGGCAGAGCCGCCCCTGCCCAGAGCTGACCTTGGCCCGCTGGCTGGTCAGTCAGGAATGCCTCACCTACTGTCCTGCTGGCCTCCTCTGCCTCTGGGCTGTGCTCCCCTGTGTCCAGATGCTGCCCGTTCCAATCCCGAGGGTCCTGAAGATGTCTCCCGCTCCCGCTCCCTATCCTGTCCTCTAGCTGCTTTGGTACTCGAGAACACCATCAGCACTGCTCTCTACTCTGTCGCCATTTTCCCTCCTCTCTATGTTCTTATTTATAGCAAAATTCTGACCACAGATTTTTGGGAATAACCAAACAAACCTGAAAAAATGTTAATGCCTAAATATTATAAAAATTTTAAGATTGGCTCTATAAATTGATGTGTCTGTGTCTAGGCTGCATTTTTGTCTTTGTAATTCACCTTAGATAGCAACCATGTTTTTTTCTTTCTTGTCTGAAATCTGCCAGTGTAGAGACACTGGCACTTTTAACAAGTAGGGTTGCTATTCTCCAGGACCCCTGGAGAAGTCAATTTTGAGGAAGATTATGGACTATAAATATGCAGATTGTCCCTTATGGAACATAATTCAGAATTAGATATCTATATTGTTTGCAATTATCAATGCAACTAGTAGCTTGGATGTGTTAATATAATAGTTAATATTATGTCATTTTATTCATAATGAAATGACAAATTCCCAGTACCAATTAAGATGTGTCAATTCAGATATTATTACAAATTGGTAAAGATGTGTCAGATGCTGTATTTTTTTTTTTTTAAAGATTTTATTTCATTATGTTTAGAAAGAGGGGAAGGGAGAGAGGCAGAGAGGGAGAGAGACATCAATGTATGGTTGCTTTCCACCTGCCTTCAGCCACAGACCTGACTGGAGACCTGGTTTGCAACCTGGTTATGTGCCCTGGCTGGGGAATCGAACCTGCAACCTTTGGGTTCGCAGGCTGGCGCCTTAACCACTGTGCTACCAGCCAGGGCTGTGTATTAATTTCTTATTGCAGACATAACAAATCACCACTAACTTAGTGGCTTAAAACAAAACAAATTTATTTCTGATGGTTCTGTAGGTCAGATCTTTGACACAGGCTCCATGAAACTAAAATTTAGGTGCTGGTAGGGCTGTATTCCTTTCTGTAGTGTTTGGAGAGGCCTGCATTCCTTGGCTCCTGACTCTTTTTATTCTCTTTGAAACCAGCATGAATGGTTTCTTTTTATGTCACATCATTCTGATTTCCTCTGATGGCCAGTTTTTCCACTTTTAGGTGACCTTTGTAATTACATTGGGCCACGTTAAATAGTTGAGAATAATCTCCTGTTTCAAAGTCAGCTAATGAACAACCTTAATTCCATCTGTAAGTTAATTTTTCTTTTTCTTCTTCTTCTTATTATTTAAATGTTTTATTCATTATTTTCAGAGAGAAGGGCAGGGAGGGAGAAAGAAAGGGAGAGAAGCATCAATGTATGGTTGCCTTTCACCTGCCTCCAGCTAAGGACCTGGTTGGAGACCTGGATTGCAACCTGGTTAGGTGCCCTGAGTGGGAATTGAACCAGCGACCTTTGGGTTTGAAGGCCAATGTCAATCCACTGAGCCACAGCAGCCAGGGCTAATTTTTCTATTTAATGTAACAGAACATATTCCCAAATTCCTGGGATTAGGATGTGGACATCTGCAGGAGGTCTACTATAAATAAATAAGAAGAATGGTCTCAAAGTCTTAGCAAATTTACAGATGTTTTTGGGTTATTCCCTTCAGTTTCATAAAATGTTCAACCTTATCATCTGTATCTTTTTCAATCCATAGTCAATCTGGTGATTTGCCAGACATAAGGACTGTGTCTCATCTCTTTCTGTGAGTTTGATTTTGGAGTCTCCAAAGTAAAAACAAAAAATTGGAAATGGATTCAAGTCATTTTGTATAAAACTAAGATGTTCATAGAAACTATATGTTTACTTACATGCTGTAGGATAAAGTTAGGCTGGAAATGGGGTATAACAAAGTAAACTTTCATTTTCTTCAGCATGATTTAGGGCAACTACTTGTCTAATGCACTCTGATACTTTTCTATTTTTGGTCACAAGCCTTCAGGGACTCATGTTTTCAGCTGTGCCTATTTTAAATTCAGAAAGGAGATAGAGAAATGCTTTGTCTTTCAGTTTGTTCATGAGGTGTTTCTCAGAAATTACCCCCTCTAATTGTTTTCAAGTTTCACTCTAGGACATATCACTCTCTTTTCTCAGCATCAATGAGGGAGACACATTTTAAGTTGTGCTTTGGAACAAAGTGGAGAATAGCAGCATCTTTCTTCCTGACATAGAGAGCACCTCTTAAGAAAAGTGGGTCACATTTTGCAGAAATTATGTGGTGTGGATGGGAAGAGGACAGATGATAAAGGGAAGAAAGGCTAAATGAAGGAAGACTGGTTGGGAAAGAGCAAGAACAATTCATTTTATCTGTTCGTAGGTAGACATGAGATTCTGTTCAGGAGGATGGACCTTGAGGGTATTATGCTAAGTGAAATGAGTCAGTAAGGGAAAGACAAATACCATATGATTTCACTTAAGTGTAAAATCTAAAGAACCAAATAAATGAACAAACAAAATACAAATAGGCTCATAGACACAGAGAATAGACTGATGATTGCCGGAGAGGAGGGAGATGTGGACTGGGTGAAAAAGTGAAGGGATTAAGAAGTATAAATTGATAATTACAAAATAGACATGGGGTTGTAAAGTACAGCATAGGGGACATAGCCAATAAAATTGTGACAATTATGTATGGTACCATACATGTAAACTGTAATTGAAAAATAAATACAATTAAAGGTGTAAAGCTAGGTTTAAAAAAAAAGGAAAACCTAGTGTTGTGATCTCAAAGGTCACAGATATGTGATTAAAGGGATACAAGTAGAATTTATCAACATAAAAATGTGGCTCTTGTTCACTGTTAAAGTGGTCAGAAAGCTGCAGCTCATCTCTGCTTTTCCTGTACAGGAACCATGTCCCCAGTGATAAAGACCAGGACAAACAGTGAGGATTTCTCTATTTATTCTTATAAATGAGAAATAAATTTAAGCTTCGGGACACTTCAAAAGCATACCAATTAAGTGTTCCAGAATTTGAAGAACCATTGTTCTAATATTGATGATAACATTTTCATGTTTTAGCTTCATGGAAAATTTGAAAGAACTTCAATGCTGGGAAAATGGTCTAACTCTTAGAATTGGTGTCTGGAGTCTAGCTGGATAGACTTGCACCTGACCTGTGTGTCAAATGGTGAAATCATTTTTAAAATCAGGTTTTGGGTTTTGCAGAAATTTTTCAATATTAAATTGTCTCTACTTTGAGCTACTTGCCATAAGAAGAAATAAGACTTTGGGTTTAAGGAGTCCTCCAATCTTATGTCTAAAATAACCAAACTTCATGTAACTTAACACTTTATAGCAAAATTAACATAGGATTAAAGGCAAAGCAATATAACTTACAGAAATAACAGTGGTTAAGCATTATTTGGCAAATTATTTAGAATGTTTTTAATGCCAATATCAAAGGGTGAGAAAACTTAATAAGCATGGGAAGAGAAGAGCAATTAAAGGTGTCAAAAGATCCATAAAAATGAGTAACATCCAAGAAATTAAAATAGAACTAGAAACCAGGTGGCAGAAGACTGGGAAGATGACAGCTAGGAGCAGCAGTCTCCATGTGGCTGTGAGGCAGTGGCCCTAGGATGGCCTGGAGGCAAGTAAAGGGGGAAGATCAGTAATGGAGGAGGGAGCTGAGCTGTCCTTAGGCCTCAGACCATGGTCCTCCAGCCCAGACCCCTCCTGCACCATGTTTCAAATAGGAAACTCAGGAGGAAGAGCCAATAGGTAAATCTGTGGAATTAAGAGCTCCTTAATGAAGTTCAAAGCTTTGGGTGGAGGCAAGATTCTAATATAGACCCCAAGTCTGTGTCTCCTGCTACCCACATGCTGCAAAATCCCTGGGACTGTGATGAGAATGTAGTTTACTGATGTGGTAATGTTTTTTTTTATGTGGCACAGAGCCCTTTAAATCTGAGAAAGAGGAAATCAGAGTTTGGAAGGGAGGAGATGGATCCCATGTGAGACAGATTTTTCTGTTGCTGACCTTGAAGATGAAGAAAACCACCTGGTAAGGACTAAGGATTGTCTCTAGATATTGAAGGCGTCCCTGGGTGACAGCCAGCAAGAGGGACCTCAGGCTTATAGCCGCAGAAACTGAGTCCTGCCATAATCTGGATGCATCAGAAAGAGGCCCCCAGATCCCAGATGAGCTCAGATCCTGCCAAATCTTGATTTTAGTCTTATGAGACCCTGGGTGGAGAACCCAGTCACTCTGTGCATGTACTTCTGAAATAAATAACTGTGAGTTAAAACTTCTAGTCAAGATAGTGGTGCAGGCACACGTTGTTCATTTCTTTGCACAACACCACATCAAAATTACAACTAAATAGAGCACAGCCATCACTCAAAACCATCAGAAACTACAGTGAATAGAAATCTGACAACTATAGAATTAAAGAAACCACATCCAAGCCGTGGCTGGTGGCTTAGTGGATAGGCGCCAGCCTGCGAACCCAAAGGTCACTGGTATGATTCCCACCCAGGGCACATAACCAGATTAAGCCAGGTCTCCAGCCAGGTTCATAGCTGGAGGCAAGTGAAAGGCAACCATACATTCACGTTTTCCTCCCTCTCTGCCTCCCTCACTTCCCCTCTCTCTAAAACTAATAAATAAAATCTATGAAAGAAAGAAAGAAACCACATCCATCCAGACTGGTAGGATGGATGCAGACATGGAACAGGATGGTCCCACACCCACATATGGTGTATAAAAATTTGGGAGGGATGTTTTGGGAGCAAGGAATCATATCTCCACACCAAGCACCATAGCCTAGGTTTCCCGTGCTAGGAATATAAGTCTCCACAACTTCTGGCTGAGAAAAACTGTAGGAAAAGAGTTGGCAGAAGAAACTCTGGATCCCTGAGCAGTTCATCTTGGAGAACCCACACATGGACTCACCTACTCAGACTTACTCCCTCTGAGTTCCAGCACTGGGGTAGCAGCTTGAAAGGCACCAGTAGTATACAGGGGGAAACAAAGGGTCTGGTAACAAAGTGAGTAGAGGTTGTTATTCCTTTTCAAAACCCTCCCCTCACAGAGCCAGTAAGCTGGTGCCATATCTGAGAATCCATCGACCTGGCTAATACTGTTTGATCCTATTTGGAGATCCCCTGAGACTTTGTCCTGTCCAACCTAAGGACCCATGCAAGCTGCATCTCCATATGGATGGCTGGTCTTGGTTCCTGCTTCATAACTTCCTAAATCCTATCAAACAAGTCACAGCTGGTCTCTGAGCCCCAGACCTGGCACTAGCAGCAATCAGCTTAGATTCGCTACTTGGCTTCACCTGGGAATCTCCAAGTTCAGCACAAAAAGTATCCATCTCAGACTGCTTTATATCTCGGGCAGGGTGGCACAGGGCAAAGCACAGTTGGGAGCTGACTTTGGCCTACACCGCCTGGGAAATTCCAGGGCCAGAACACCCAATGGACAGCTATAAACTATGTTGGAGCACCACCACTCTGCCCTCACAGAGCTGATCCTCCACGAAGGGCAGAGGTTGATAGTCAAGCCAATCCTTGCTGCTGACTGGCTTGGGTAAATCCCTCCCATTGAACTGCCAACAGCAACCAAGGCTAAACTACAAGAGGAGGGTGTACTCAGCCCACACAAAAGATAAACCTCGAGTAGCCAGCTTGGGTGATAGGAGAAGCTGTGCCACTGATCCCTGAAGGAAATCTACTACATTAGGTCATACTAACAAGACAGAGTCTAAGCAGCTCTACTTTATAGCTCAAAACTAACACAAGCAGTCTGCCAAAATGAGGAGATAAAGAAACATGACCCAAATGAAAGAACAGATCAAAGGTCTAGAAAAAGAGCTAAATGAAATGGAGATAAGCAATCTATCAGAGACGGAGTTCAAAACACTGATTATAAGGATGCTCAAGGAACTGAGTGAGGACCTCAACGACATAAAAAAGATCCAGTTAGAAATGAAGGATACACTAATTAAAATAAAGAACAATTTGCTGGGAAACAATAATACAGTGGCTGAAGCCTAGAGTCAAATCAATAATTTGGAACGTAAGCATAAAAACCCAATCAGAACAACAAGATGAAAAAGTATCAAAAAAAATTTAGGATAGTATATGCAGCTTCTGAGACAACTTCGAGAGGTCCAATATTAACATGATAGGGGTGTCAGAAGAAGAAGAGAAGGAGCAAGAAGTTGGAAATTTATTTGAAAAAAGAGTGAAATAAAACTTCCTTAAATTGGTGAAAGAAATAGACATTCAAGTCCAGGAAGCAAACACAGTCCCTAACAAGATGGGTGTAAAGAGGCCTACTTCAGGACACATCTTAGTTAAAATGCCAAAGGTTAAAGATAAAGAGGCAATCTTAAAAGCAGGAAGAAAAAAGAAGTTAGTTGCCTACAGGGGAATACCCATAAGACTGTCAGATGATTTCTCAAAAGAAACTTTGCAGGATAAAGGAAATGAAAGAAACATTCAAAATATTGAAAAGCAGGAACCTACAGCCAACATTGTTCTATCCAGCAAAGCTTCATTTAGATAAAGAGCTTCCCAGACAAGAAAAAGCTAAAGGAGTTCATATCACCAAACCATTATTATATGAAATGTTAAAGGGACTTAATTAAATAAAAGGAGGTCAAAACTATGAACAATAAAGTGCAATAAATATATATCAACGATTTGATCTAATAAACTAAGCAAACAAGAACAGAGACAGAATATGGATACAATGGATGTTTTAATGGTTTCTTGATGGGAGGAAGCTGTGCATGAATGGGTGAAGAGGTGAGGGGATGAAGAAGTATAAATAGGTACTTAAAGAATAGCCATGGGGGCATAAATTACAGTATAGGAAAATGGAGCAGCCTAAGAATTTATATGCATGATGCATGGACCTAAACAATGGTGGGGGGATTGCCTGAGGGAATTAGGGGCACTGGGTGGAGGGGGTCAAAATGGGAAAAATCAGGACAACTATAATAGCATAGTCAATAAAATATAATTAATAACAACTGAGTTAGTAAATAAGCATTATTTTAAGATGTTAATTTTGTAATTTGTTGTATAGCTACAGAAAACAAAAGCATGCTATGCAAATTTTATTAAGAAATTTTTATTAATGGAATTCATGAAACTTTTTCTTTCTTAACTGTGGTATGACTATATAAAATATTTTAAATACACACTATATATTTTAATTGTGCATTATAAATCACCAGGAGATATACCACTAAAAGGGAAAATTTCTCGAAGTGACATAGACATATTCCCTATATTTTAAATAAGTTTACCCTGAGAATGACACTTTCTTTCAGAAGATGTTGTACAAATTATTCTGATATTCTTACAACTATAGATATAGTCATCATATATAAAAGATATGGAGTATAGTCGTCTATCAATTCAAACTTAAAACTTGAGTAACAGAAGGAAAACCTGTTAGGCTGTAGCTACTTACACTTACTCACAAGGATGCTGTCCAAAGACCACATCTGCTGGGTGAATCAGGATTTTGTCCATTTACAGTACTTGAGGCCAAGGTACCCTGTGATGATTGATGCAGGTTAGTGAGGGCTTCACGAAATGGAGAACTTTGACATCTCTGGGAAATGTCACTCCAGAAATATAGCCCATGGCTTACCTTGAACATATTAGTTCCAAGAGTGGGTACAATACAGTTGTCTGGGTTTCATCCCTTTCTGCTCACAATGCCCATCGGAAGTTTCACCCTACATGTGTGACATGGACTTGGTAACTCTAGTGAGTGAAGCCATATGGTAAATAACCCTTCTGGGTCTTTTGAGTTAGTAGTGGGGTTTTCTTCTAAACCCATGTTCAAAGCAGATTTGGCTCATTTATTCTTTCTAGTCTTCTAGGGTGGAAAGACAGAAAGAGTACTTGCAGTTTCCACTAGTAGACAGACATAATAAAAATCAAAGAACATGAAACTGCAGCCAAAGCCTTTGCCAGACTAAAAGAAACAAATTGCTTCCGAAAATCATCTCAGACTCACTGGCTGTTGCAGTGGCAGCTCTTGTTATTGTATTTCTCAGTCCCATCTTTCTGTTTTTCTTATGGCAAATGTCACATTGTTGACTTTCCATCATGTAATGTCAAAAAGAGTGATCATTAAGCAACCTTTTGAAAAACAAACATCTTTACTTGGTTTTGAAAGATTTGGAGTAAAGGACTTTCGGGAAACAATTTCCCCATATTTCAATGGAGTGAGCATGTAAAAGTATATGTTATTCTGAAAGCACTAGATGACTTGTATACTGATTGCATTGCCTTTGTGTCAAAACTATATAAAATGAAGGCACTTAAAAAGCAGGAAAATATTCTAATGCATGCCTGAGGCTTGTGACAGAGACTACATAAGGGGCATAGCAGGCACCATTCTGCCACTCAGGGCTCAGAACCCCACCCAAGTACATTACAGTCAAATGTCAGATAACATCCCAGTCCTTGTGTATTTTCTTTCATGAGAAATTTACATGTATCATTGACACACTAGGAAGCAACTGTTCTGTAGATAAATCTACTCCCCCGCCCCTGCCCCTGCTGCCAACACACACACACACTCTAGGGATAGAGGAAGCATATCCCGGAGCTTTTCCTAACTCTTTCTTTCCCGTTTAACAGTCACATCATTGCTCTTACCAAGCTAATTATGCTCATCTTTCTCTTCTTCCTGATTTTGAAAGACAGAAAATTCAGACCTGGCTACTGAGATATCTTTGTAAATTTTGTTGTATTTTTGCCCTAAATAATTCAATAAGCAAGTAAAATATTGAGGAAGAATTCCATTCACTGAATTTTTGTTTATTAGTGACTCAAGATAAAGATTTCCAAGATGAAGGGGTCATAAGAGACTATTCCCTGGGAAAGATGGACAGACATTGGGGGCTGGAAGGAGAGGGTGGGTGCACACTGGGAAATGAGGCAGGATTTTTGACTGGGGCCAAATATTCAGGACCTTGTAGGCCACTTAAAGATCCTTTTCTTTACCTGGATAACAATGGCAGGACCATAAAGGATTTAAGTCTGGTGATGGTCTCTGTGACTGGGGAGGTGGTAGAAACAGAGAAATGGCAAGGTTGTAACACTATTTAGGAATTTGTATCAATAAGACTGGTGACAGACTTAGGCAAATGACAGGAAGGGAGATGTTGTGGAAGATTCTTGGGTTTCTGATGGTTATACTATTCCCTGTAACCTTGAACCTTGGTAAATAATTTAAAAATTTGTCTTGCCTTTTTTTTTTTTTTTTTGTTAACATCAAGAAAGAAACATCAATGGGTTGCCTCTTGTACATACCCTAACTAAGGAAGAAAACTGTCACCCAGATTGCCCTGACTGGAATTGACCAAGTGACATTTCTATCTGCAGGATGATGCCCAATCAATAGCCACTCCAGTATGGACAATTTGCATTGCTTAGGATAGAGGGCTAGAGTTACATTTTGGATGTAGTAAAGTTAGGGTTCATTTTAAACAACCAGTTTATGTCTAGGAGGCATCAAATATGTGATGTCTTTATCACCCATGGTTAAAAAAAATAGCTAGAATTCTAAAAATAAAATTTTATAGTATCAAGGCAAACAAATTAAAAATTTAAGATCTCCAATTTAATTTTCAAGGCACCCTTTCAAATTCTGTAATTCTGTTGTTTATAAAAGAAATTGTAGCAATATTTTAATTTCTATGACCTCTGAGAGAACAAAAACAGGTGGTGACAGAGGGCAGAGCTAGTTCAGAAACAATTCTGTGAGTTAGGATATCAAAATGGGAAGTTTGGTGGATGCTGGGGTCCTTCTGACTTATCAGAGATTACTAAGGGAAGTGAGTAATATGGAGCAGGTGAGCTGGTTCAATCCAAACCTTGGAACTCTAACAAGCAACAGAGGGAAAATACAGAGCAAGAGGTATTCATAGCTTCAGGAAAACGATGTTTTCACAGCTCCCTTTGAAAATGTCTCATAGTCCCTCATATGCCTTAGTGCTTGAGAACGTATTTTAGCATATTCTTAAAATGAAATAAGATGATTTCCTAAAAGAGTGCCCTGTAGATTAGGAAAAGAGAAACCAAATTCAAATTTAGCATTTGTCTATATATTTTTGTCTAAAATTTAATTCTCTAGTACTATAATTATAAGATTCAGATTTCTACAATGAAGACTAATATTTCTATGAAAGTTCTGATAAGTGATTTATACATTTGAATGCTTTCCTTTGCAGTCAAATTCACTTTTAAGAACTTATAAATCAGGTTAAATAGTATTTTTCCTTTATATTTTAAATCACATTATCAATTGAAACAAAGAAAAAATTAGTGTTAAATGTGATATTTTAGTGGAATTTTATTTATCTATATATTTATTAAATCAGGGAATGAAGGAAGCTCACAAAAACTAAATAATGTTAACAAAAATGTGCAAGAAGAGTACAAATTACTTCAACTCTACTTGGTGTTCTGTAACATCAGATATCTTGTAGAGAATATAAAATAAAATTTTAAGGGTAAAGTAAGTAGATGTTTGTCTTTAGGGCCATCTCAGTGCATTTTCATTGCCCAAAACAAGAGAGTGAATGGCTTCTCTAGCAATATTTGAGAGTCACTATGTAATTGACAAGGGTTTCTCCTGGGATGGTGTGACTCACACTCCAAAAATAATTCCCATCCTGGCTGGTGGCTCAGTAGAAAGGCACCAGCCTGAAAATCCAAATGTTGCTGGTTCAATTCCCCAGTCAGGGCACACAACTAGGTTGCAAACCAGATCTCCAACCAGCTCCGTAGCTGGAGGCAGGTGATGTTTCTTACCCTCTCTGCCTCTCTCCCTAACCCTCTCTCTAAAAATAATAATAAATAAAAGTCTTTAAAAAAGCACAAAACTCCCCTTCACAAGCATGGAGACTCTTGGCTTTCTTTGAGGCCTTGGAGATTCTTGTTTGTTTGCTCTGATAAAAATTATAACTGATGAAATTATTAATAATTGGTAAGCCTAGAAGTAGACTGTTCTGTTTGGTGTAGCCAAGTTTTAGTAGCAATAGAGTTTTACTTTTCTAGGACTGAATGATTTACATGTGGACACAACTGTTTTTGAGTAAAAGTGGGCACACTTTCAAAGCTTATAGAAATATAAAGAAAGAGCTAGAAGAGTTTTTCCTCTTTTTATTTTTTGGAAATTGTCTTTCTTGACTTCAATTTTCATTTTTCTCTTTCCTTAAATTTTCTTTCTTTGACTTTACTTGGTATTACTTTTTCCTGTCTTTTGGCTTTTCAAAAATCTTATCGTTCTCATCATTCTTTTCTTTCAAATAATCTTTTTTCTGTTTTCTTTCAAATGAAACTACAACCTGTTCATTCAGCCTAGTGGCTTCCTAGGTAACAAATATATTTGACTAACTAGCTAAATATAGGTGCCCCTGCTGAGCTGAAAGTCTTCCTTAAAGGACTCCCAGTGGTGTTCTCTCAGCTACTTCCTTTCCTCTTTAACCTTTTATTTCTTTTTCCTAATAGAAAATGCTGGTCCTTGCTGGTGGCTCACTGGAAGGGCTCTGGCCTGCAAACCCAAAGGTTGCTGGTTCAATTCCCAGTCAGAGCGCATAATCAGGTTGCAAGCCAGGTCTCCGCCAGATTCGTAGCTGGAGGCAGGTGAAAGGCAATCATACATTGATGTTTTTCTCCCTCTCTGCCTCCCTCCCTTCTTCTCTCTCTAAAAATAATAATAAATAAAATCTTTTAAAAATACCAAAAAAAAAAAAAAAAAGGGAAATGCTATGTAAATCTTATTCTGGTATAATGATTAGCTGCACAAGGAGATACAGAAAACTTTCCCTTAAGAAACATTTTGGATGTCTTAATTGGAAGAATTTCCTCTTTTATTCTTCAAATATGTATGTTATTTTACAGGGCATCATTTTCTCTAAGTAAAGCAGATCTCTCCTCTGGTCTGAGCAGGTGGACATTAGTTCAATTGATAAGAATGTTAGAAAGGCTTCAGTCGCAATCATGTCTTTGAAATTCACATGTCCTAAGTTTTGTTTGTTTGTTTTTTTTTTTTTAAAGATTTTATTTCATTATTTTTTAGAAAGAGGGGAAAGGAAAGAGGCAGAGAGGGAGAGAGACATCAATGTATGGTTGCGTTTTACTTGCCTCCAGCCACAGACCTGACTGGAGACCTGGTTTGCAACCTGGTTATGTGCCCTGGCTGGGGAATCGAACCTGCAACTTTTGGGTTCGCAGGCCGGCGCCTTATCCACTGTGCTACCAGCCAGGGCGTGTCCTAAGTTTTGAGGTAAAAGAAAATGGAGATAATAATAAGATCCTCTAGGACTGCTGAATGATTAATACTGTGTGCCTAGCATATCAACAGGGTCCTGAGATTGAGCTAAAAAATTAAGCTACAATGGGTGCTCCTTGGTGTAATGGAAATATTTTCTTTACCATGCCATCTAGAAGAAAACATAGTGAAATTTTGGACATTTCTCTATAGAAATACTTTTTCTGATATGTCCTCTTGGACAAGGAAAATAGGAGAAAAAGTAAATAGGTGGGACTACATCAAACAAAAAAGCTTTAGAACAAATGAAACATCAAGAAAATGAAGACAACATACTGAATGGGAGAAAATATTTGTCAATGATACATCTGATAAGGCGTTAGTATCAAACATTTATAAAGAAGGTATACAACTCAACACACACACAGACATAAAAATCTAACTAAACTTGGGCATAAAAACCTGAGTAGACTCTTCTTCAAAGAGGACTTACAGGTGGCCAATAGACATGTGAAAATATGCTCAACATCACTGATCATTAGAGAAATGCAAATTAAAACCATAATGAGATATAGCTTCACACCTATAGAATGGCCACCATCAATAAACCACAAAGAAAAGTGCTGGCGAAGATGTAGAGGAAAGGGGTTCCTTGTACACTGTTGGTGAGAATGCACACTGATGTAACTACTATGGAAAACAGTATGGAGTTTCCTCAAAAACTAAAAAATATAAATGCCTTATGACCCAACAATTTCACTTCTAGGAATATAACCCTGAAATGCTAAGTTGAAAGAATATATGCACCCCTAGTTCATGGCAATGTTCTTTACAATAACCAAGATTTGGAAGCAGCCCAAGTGCCCATCATTAGATGAGTGGAAAAAAAATATGTGGTCACACAATGAAATATTACTCAGCCATAAAAAGGAAGGAAATCATACCTGTTGTGATAGTATGGATAAACTCAGAGAATATTATTCAAAATGAAATAAGCTAGTCACAGAAAGATAAATACCATATGATTTCACTTATATGTGAAATCTAATGAATAAAATAAACTAACAAACAAGATAGCTGTCAGAGGGGAGAGGTCTTGGGATTTGGGTGAAAAAAGTGAAGAGACTAAGCAAAAAAGAAAAGAAAAAGAAAATATACAGACACTGACAACAGTATGATGATTGCCAGAGAGAAAGGGTATGTGGGGCTGTAGAAGAGAATAAGGGTAGGATAAATGGTGACAGGAGACTTGACTTTGGGTGGTGAATACATGACGCAGTATACAAATAATGTATTATGATGTTGTACATTCAAAACTTATATAACTTTATCAATCAGTGTTACCACTATCAGTTCAATAAAAAAATTTGTGAAAGAAACATTATGCCAACTCTTAAAAAAAAGAATAAATGAGTCTGAGTGGACACACTTTTATCATAAGAAAATTATTTTCTCTTAAATTGAATATAAAAAGAAATACTGAGCAGAGTTTAGGAATTTTAAGATGTTTCTTAGTGAAAATTTTGTAATCACAGTTTTTAGAAATAAAAGGAAAAAGATACATTGTCAGTTCAAAATTAGACTATGCTCAAAGTTAAGTCAAGTAATCAATTTAATATTTCTCCCCATGAGAAATATTTTTTAAAATATTAACTGTATTTGATTAGCATTTTGATATCATGGTATAATGCTTAATATATAACATGTAAAAATGAGTGGCTGTACTTTATATTGAAAAACAACTCATTTTCTATTTGTCACATTATATATTTGTTACATGTCTGTATACAGTATATATATATATATTTTTGTATGTAAGTATATAGGATCTAAATAAGTACATTTATTTACGAATATTTCAGAGCTTCAAGTAGATGCCAGTTGAAATAATGTACAGTGTGCTTGTATCCTCCAGCTAAGGTTGTGGACTTCTCAGATGGCTTGGCAAACAAGAGGTTAATGGATGGGGAAGTAGACAAAGTAAATAAAGTCAGTTAATTGCAGGAAGCAGTTGCACAGCAACTGCAGCCAGGGAAACAGTTTTCTAGCACCAGCCAATCAAACAGAGGAATGAGTTAACCGGGAAGTGCTTCCTCCCTGCTCGGCCCAGCTCCGTTTTTTTCTGCCCTTTCCTTATTAGTCTCTTTCTGAAGGTATCTCTCCTCCTATTTCTGTGGGTCTTTCCTGTATCTATTTACTGCTTAGGCAGTTTTTCTTGGACTCTGCCTTTTTAGTTTTTCTCTCTATATGCTAAGACATACCACACACTGTTGTTTTTAGAAGCTTAACCATTTATCCTCTTTAGTACTTTGCCCATTGCCTGGACTTGGAGTTCATTCAAGGTAAAGTAGGGCTGTACACGTCTTTGCCCAAACATTGCCTGTCAGGTGAACACAGGGCCTGTCCTGAATGTGACATCAATATACGTGGAAACTATTTTGTATCAACACAAACTCCAACATACCTATCAAGGTAACTTGCTTTATGATAGGGAATGATAGAAATGCCAGAAAGTGACTGGGCCCACCATTTATTTTTCTGTTATCCCACATAATGAACTCTGTTTTAGCTACTCTTTGAAAAATGATATTTGATATCAGATTTCTGATTAGGCTTTTAATTTTTATAGACGAGGTATGTTGGCCATCATCCTACAAGACTCTCATTATTATTATAAATTATTATTATTATTATTATCTCAAATTTGGGACTGGCAGGGGATTTTCCAGTATTAATTAATAAATTCCCAGCTCTTTTGGCAAAACGTCTTGAAAGGGATGGCATGTCCTGAGTGACCCTCATGTGTACTTTCTGCCAGTGATCATTAAACTCACAAAATTGTGTCACCTGGTTACTTAGGACATTAAATGAAGATAACAAGAATTAATAAACTTGCATATTAACATAAAGGGACTATTCATCTACTAGACACATAAAGAAAATGATGTAAAATTCTTTCTGGATCCTAGGGCAAATGCATATTTTAAGATCATTTTTAATGCTTGCCATCCATGATTCAATGAGTCCCTAGATGAGCGAAACTCTGTTACACTCAATCATTTACAAAACATGTAAACACACAAGACAAAGAGCTTTTGTAGCAGTCTGTTACACGTCATAGCACTACACAAACATTCACTAGTGAAACAACCCATTATTAGCGAGGAAAGCAGGCTGTTCATCCTTTTAGGGATGGAGAAGCAGAGGCAGTGGTATTTTGCAACACTTTTAAGCCTCTGGGAAAGCATTAATTGGAATAGGGTTTGGATTCAACTGTTCCTGTTTTCCTTAGATCAGGATTTCATAGACAAGGAGCATTCCTAGAGAAGACCCTTGCCAGTTGTGAAAGCATATATTTAGACATGTTAAAGGCTATATGAGGTCTCTATGTGGCCGATACCCACAGGGAGTAAAAACTCTATTAACACCTTTAAGCCTGAAAGGCAAGGGTCAGCCATTTCTTACCATTCCCAATGCACACACACACAGCACACACTTACACATAGAAATACATACACAGAACACAAACAGGAGCACAAACACACACAGTGCTACTCTAAAAACATTCTATTGAATTTGTAGTTATTGGAATATACTTTGTAAGCAAAGAAAACTAAATACCAAAGAAAAAATGAACTGAAATAAAAGATGAATTAGGGCACAAAAGGTGCTGTTAAAGAAGCAGTGAAATGTGGAAAGGGAAAGTTCTATTTTATGAAAGAGCCACATTACCAACTTTCAAGTGAATGACTGGAGTGCTTGGGGGAAAGCCAAAACCACCAGATAGATATGACACATCATTCACCCAGCAGACTGAAACTTCTCCTGTTTATCAGCAGTTGGTCTGGCACACTTACATCCACATTCAGTCCACTTACTGAAAAACCCTGATTTTTGTTATTGGACAAACTAAAATATAAGTTGTTTCTCAAAGGCTTACAGTTTTTATTTTTTTTGATGATTTTGTTAATTGTCATTTTTAGGTATATATGAAATCACATGTACCAGGATAATGTGGTATATACAGTGGCATGGAGGACTAAGTGCTGGTGAGTGTAGACTGCAAGAACTATTTAATCAAGCTTGGGGGCAGAAAAAACGTGTAATTTCAAAATCCTTGGGAGTTTTGTAAATTCTAGAGGGGTGAATACCATGTGCTAAATTTTGAATGTGAGACAAAACATTTATTTTTTAGTAGCAGCCAGTTAATATTATTATTGTCATCATTATTAATACAGGGAGTAGGAAGTTATCTCTGGGAGAAAACCTCTATTGAGCACCTACTTTGTCCTAAACATCAGAAGCAGGTGATGAAGATGCTTTATCTTATTAATGCCATTTTACATAAAACAGGTAATATAGGTTGGCCAAGATCACCCTATTAATAAGTTCTTGTACTGTTCCTATTACTGTAGATTGCTCAGTATTGAATAGATTAGGAGTTAGGAAATTGAGAATTAATTATTGTAGGGTTGTTGTATGAGTCTTATGTCTGTGTTTTTATGCGTGATTGAAATTTAATTATAAACCAAGAGTAAAATGATTACTCAGAGATAGTTATCCTTCCAGGGGCTATTCTCTCACTTTGTGCTAAAAGAATGGAGACACATGGTAGCTTTGTTTTCTTTAGCTAAGATTATTCTCACTTTCCTGTAAGAAAACATTGCTATTCTCACTTTCCAGATGGGATATATGGGGATATATATATATATATATATATATATATATATATATATATGGTTATAATGCCAGTTCCCAAAACAAGATCTTTGAACATGAATTAATGATCATGGCTGAATATCCTACTGAGTTTTCCTACAGAGGTATTTCAGGGATCCGAATCACAGCTAAAACAGAGTGCCTTTGTGTGTGCTCTGTAAGAGGGAGGTATTGCATTGAAGCAAGTATTGGCTCAACTTCATAATGAGAAACCTGGATACTGATGGGGCTTAGCTTTGATTGGATTCTGGAACTTACTGCACTCAGCTGGGTGTAGTCCAGCAACTGGGTGGCACTGGCAGAGGGAGGCCTGCTTCTGCAACAATTACTGGTCAATTGCAAGTGATTATAATGGCACCGTGTCTAAAACAATATGGAGAAAAATGCTGCCTGAAAAACATGAAACAGTGGTGCTCTACAACGGAATGAGCAAGTTGCTGAGCACATCAGAGTAACAAGAGATTTTCAACATTTGAGTTGCTACTCTAAATCATAGGAAGATGGAACTTAAAAATTTTCTGTGATATGTTTCTTTCTCCTTCTTAGGCAGGTAGAACAAGGTCCAGTGGGTTCTATATACCCCATGTCTTGCGGTGAGCGGAGATGACCAGATAGAATTCAAGGAAAAGGAGGGCTGGCCAGTTCTGCCAAATGAATCAATGCAAGAGATAGGAGGAACTAAAAGAAAATGCCATGCTGCATTGAAGCTTACCTCCATCTAAGTGAGGCACTCCATGGGTATAAAAGCATGCACAGTCCTAGAAGTGATCTCATTAGGAAAACATTCTTGGGATGCTTATGAATAAGTGCTTTGTAGACTTGACGAGTAGATTACCCTGATATTTGCCAATAACGTAGTTGAGTTACTATTTTTGCCTTTCTGCCTTTTATATTGTTTGTGTGGGATATGGACACAGGAGGTTGCCATGAACTGTGGACCAAACAACTACAACACAAAGCCCAAATAGAGATCACGGGGCTCCTTCCCCAGCAACAACACTTGGTGAAGTGTGCTGTTTCCCTTCAACAGGGCCTCTCTGGCGTCCCCAGGAGCACTACTTGGAATTGGCCTGGGTCGGTGGACTCTTCATGGGCTTATTGATTAACTGCTACCAGCCTCTGGGATGGTTTCCCCACTTCTGTGAGAAATTGTGACATATTCATTCTTGGCAGTCACCATCTCACATGTTAAATCACTTTTCTCAAATTTCCTGAGGTCTGACACATATAATGGGCTTGGTGGGGGATTTGCAATAATTCTTTTTCAGTATTTATGAAAATTGTGCAGCTCCCTATGGCTTCTGGGCCTTTAAGCTGCCTTTCAGATGTCCCTCCCATAAATTTTCCATGATTATCACTTCCCAGCTTGAAAATACACATCTTTATGCATTGTTATTGGGACAAAGGAAGCACCATTGACATTGCCTTATGGTACTGAATTTGTTAAATGTCTATAGCCTCACCTGACTAAATATATGGTTAGCTAATGGTAATTTTAATACAAAGCAAGTTTTACAACTATGCATCTTTCATTATTGCAAACATGAATCCTGTGGTTCTACCCAATTATCTCAGATACTAAACCAAAGGTCACACCAATGAATGTTTCCTACATGGTGACACTAGAACTGCCAGAAAAGTCTTGCGTTTAACATTCTCTGCCACTGCCTGTGGTAAATTCTCTCATTTCCAGTTCTTGTAAACTCCCTCTGTCCTCTCCCCTACTGTTTTACCCTGAATCCAGTTGTCACCATTGTGGAAATGGAAATAGTAAGATCAAGGTTTACCAATCAAATTTTAGTCTCATTTTTAGAATTTATACTGCACTAATAGAAATGTAAATGGTTGGAAAAATGTCTATGTTTTTAGAAGTATAGGGGTTTTTGAAATTTTGTTTGTGCTTTGTATTTTTAACATATCTGAATCCAGGTAATTGAGGATGGGATTCTGATGTCAGGTGAGGTTTCAAACTAAAATTATACAAAAAATGACTAGGTATTTTTCACAGCTATCTCAAAAGTTTAGTTATACTTTTCTGATATATTGAAGAGAAACTTAAGGTTTGTTGATAGCTCTGACAAATGAGTACTATGTGGCAGGTTGCCAGTTGGGCATAATTCATTCACTTGGGAAGGTGAGTGGCCTATGGAGACTTTTTCTTGGGGACCCTCATCATTCCTAAATGAGGACATGTAAGATGAGAAAAGGGAATAGTAGTGCAGAATCCTGTCTAAAATGAGTCTGGGCAAAATTTTCTAGAAGTAGGGAAATTAAAGAACCATAGAATATTGTATTTGAATTTTAAATTAAGGAAGTTGAAGACAAGAAAGTCACTCTAAGCCTAAAACACAAGACCATTATTCTCTAACCTCTTTTTACTGTTTCCTTTTTTGAAAATTACATTTACACCTTTTTCTAGTTAAGCATTCAGGATATATAAACTACAGTACTTATAGAGAACATATCATTCTATATATAGTGTGTCAGAAATTAGCCACACTTAGGTCAAATCCAATGCAAACATATTCATTTCTGTTCTATTTTAAGCAGTACGAAATCAAGCACTTAGAAATTCTTTAGTCAGGAATGCTGAACTAATTCTCTTTCAAATGATCTCCTCAGGACTTTTCTATTTCTATCATTGATGCCATCATTTTCTCAGTTATCAGGGTCGGAAGTTCTTTAAATTAGTCATTAAGTGTTACAATGATTTATTCTTACTGTTCTTTTTTTTTTTTTCTTTTTCCTTTCTCTCTACATGATTTTCACCCCCACAATGGATGCCTGCTATTGTGATCATCGTTTACTTATTTCTCTGCCTCTCACTGTTTCTTTGCCTCACAATCTGTTCTGAACATTGTAGGCTGGTTATTATTTTGTAAAGTAATGTTTGATCATGCCACCATACTCCCTCTAAAATTTCCATTGGTTCCCTATTGCTTAAAAAATCATTGGTTCCCTAACGTTCTACAGATCCATCCGTACTGTCACAAGGGTAAAATAATTTCCTTTTTTTTTTTACAGACAAGTGAAATATGCCAGTCAGAGAAAGACTAATACCATATGATATGTGGAATCTAATGAACAAATTGAACTAACAAGCAAAATAGAGACAGATAGATAGACGGGGGTAGAGGGATTGAGGAAAAAGGAAAAAGGACTCTTGGACAACAATGTGGTGCTTAAGTAGGGGATAGAAGGGGACCAAATGGTAATGGAAAAAATAAAATAAAATAATAAAACTAATAATAAAAAAATCAAGTTCTATGTCCTTAGGTTGGCATTTAAAACTTAAAGAAAAATCATTCCTATCTTAATTTTCCGAAGTATGTTTTAGTGCTTTTGCAAAAGTGGTCTAGATTGCTCCTCTGGGCTTTAAATCATTTTGTCACATATCTGTTTTATTAGTTAGAACAAGCTAAATTATTTCTATAGTTCGTGCCATAAAAACAAGGTACATTATTTCTATAGTTAGTGCCATAAAAAGAAATGATTTAGCTTATTCTAAGTAATAAACCAAATATGTGACAAAACTGGACTTAAAGTCCATATCAAATGGAATATATGTGGTTCAAGTAAGGGTGGGAGTCAAGCTTCTAGCTTCTCAGCCTCTTTGGGCTTTATATGAATATTTTAAAACATTCATTATTCTAGACATATTGCTTTGGTGTCTAGAATCTAGCACTTTTCCTCCCTTCCTTAGGGTCATTGCCTCACAATAATTTTGTAGAACGTATTCTTGGTCAGGGATCCCTTCAAGGAGCTGTCTTTCAGAAAACTATGCTGCTTCAGTGCCCAGAGCATAATTAAGTGCTCAAGAAACAGCTGTTGAATGATCAATTAGGGATAGGTACTGATTCCTTTGGTGGCAACACATGATGCAAGATTTTTAAGATACTCAGTAACACACCAATCATTGGCTGTAGTTATCAATATTGTTGTAAAGTAATCCTTAGTATGGCTATTTGGCTGATGATATAACTTAATGATGCTTATTGGTTTGTCTTTAACAAAAATAAATTCCATCCAAAGGTAATTCTGTATTACTTGGATATTAAAATAGTTATTGTTTTAATTGTTTTACTCTATGGGAAATAAATGCCTTCTAGTGAAAAAGCAAGACAGTTTTGTAATCACTAAACTCTGAACAAGCAGAACAATCCTTAGAGAGGAGATACTGGGTTGGATGACATTTTAGGGGAAAGAGAGCGCAAGAAATAACACCATTAAGTTATCTTTGTCTTAATTTATTCTTTATTGTATAATTGAAGTAGTTATTTGATTAGAGTTGTTTTAATGTAAAAAAATTAACAGACATCAGAGTTATAATTTATTTTTTAATTGTACACACAACAAATGAGATCCAGAAAGAATATTCATTAATACTGTTTGTTGCAAGTTACATAAATATAACCTGAATGAATTTAAGTAAATGAAAATGGGAGAAGAACTACTAGAGGAGTATTTGAATATCTTACAAGACAGCTGAGCCATGCAAAAGATAAGGATCATAGGAAAAACTGAACATAGCTCACTCACATGTTGCCAAGACTTTCTCTCCCTCCTCCCACTCCCAAACTGGCTTCATGTCTCTTTTAATACAGAATGTCTTTCACCAAAAATTTCAGTGAAGAATCCTAATTGGTTCAATTTTGTTAGTTGACCACTTATGATCCCATAAACTATTCCAAGAAAGCAGCATCATCCTGAACAAAATGGTAGCTCCAACAGTAACCATATGGGTGGGAGGGGAAAGCTTGAAGCTAGGAACAAAAGCAATGTGTCTAGTTTAATAACTTTTAAAAATATGGCTTAAACCTAATTATTTAGGAGTTAATAGAGAATTTCTGTTTATTTAATGGGTAAAGACTTAGAAACAGAGAACCTCTGTTCTATTTAATGGTAATTCTAAAGATGTATTTTAAGTGTCATGGCTTCATTGTGAGAACCTACTTTCACTGTATAAATAAATATCTATAAGGAATTTTTAGAAATATTTAAAATGCATTGAATTTTGTTGACTTAGTTATTTAAAACTGTATTTTGTTTTGCCGCTGTTTCTGACAAGAATTGCAAAACTCCTAAGTGATGTCCTTGGTGACTTGTATTGACATTACTCTATCTAGAAGCATGCAAATACAAGCTCACTACTTACATAGACTGTTCTCCCTTCACAACTGTTTGCAGCTAACTCTCATCCAAATCAGCCCACAGCAGCACAAAACACAAGCAAAATTTAAAAAACTGTATCAATTTTCTAGATTATTATTTGAAGAGTGATTTTATAGTTCCTTTGCATTTTTCTAGTTTTCATCATCAAAATAGTTTATATTGACAGAAAAGTTCAGATAAAACTGGAACTAACATTTAATAGTTAACATATTAATATTTTTTCAAATTTCTTTAGATCTTTGTTTCTTTAACAAATTAAGTGGTCATACACAGTACTAGTCTCCTCTGGGCTCCTCCCTGATCCCAACAACCCTTTGTCTCCCTTCCATAGGTAATCCTTGCTTTGAAATGGGAGTGCATTTTTCCTATCTAGGTTTTTATATTTTCATCACATTTATACTTGTATGCAGAAATAAATATGACAATATTTTTCTGTATGACTGAAAATTTGTATCATTCATAACATCCTAAAGAAATTGGTTTGCAACTTAAAAAATTTTTTTACTCCATATTATGTTTACCATTGAAGCATGATTCATAAAGTAAGTTAGCCAATTATTTTGTTGTTGTACTATATTCCATGGTATGTCTCTATTGATGATCACTTATTTCCACTAATATAAATAATACATTATGAGCATCCTTAGAGATATCTTCTTGTGTACAGCCTGATGTTTCTAGGTTATATCTCCACTTGCTGTATTGATGAGCCACTAGTTTTATATCTACCTAAATTTACAGGGAGTTAGCAAATTGTTTTCGAAGTTGTAGCAATTGACAGCAGTGCCTGAGCCTCTTTATTTTGCATCCTCACCAGTATTGGGTATTGTGGTACTTTCTAATGTTTGCCAATCTGATAGTGTCTCATTGTGGTTTCTGTGTAGTTTCCCAGTTATTAGTGAAATTGAGCATCTTATTTTTCAGGTATTTGGAATTATTTAACTGAGTAAATTAACTACTAATATCCTTGACTTGCCTCTCTTAAAATTGGTCTGTGTGTTTGTTCATTTGTATGAGTCCTTTATAAATTCTGAAAAATAAATTATTTGATTTATGTGTTTTGCATGTAACATCTTCCAACATACAGCTGAAGTTTTTGTTTTTTTAATTAAATTTTATTTACATGTGTTAAAAAATTTAAGAGCACAAAGTCTCCTATGCAGTCTCTTTACCAGCCCTGTCCACCAGCTTTCCTCCCCAGAGGGCCACCTGTGGGATCAGTCTCTTGAATATCCTCCCTTAGATACTCTGCATACAAGTGTACATACATATACATGCATAATCACATGTAATTTTTTAAAACACAAAATATAGCAAACCATACAAACCACTTTATATTTTCTATTTATATTTACTATGTCTTGAAGCAAAATCTTTATTTTTGTAAAGATTTTATTTATTATTTTCAGAGGGAGGGGAAGGGAGAGAGAGAGGGAGAGAAGCATCAATGTATGGTTGCCTTTCACCTGCCTCCAGCTCTGGAGCTGGCTGTAGACCTGGCTTGTAACCTGGTTATGTGCCCTGACTGGGAATCGAATCAGCAACCTTTGGGTTCACAGACCGGCACTTTATCCACTGTGCCACCAGCCAGGGCTGAAGCAAAATCTTTAGACTATCCATGTGATGTTTTCAAATTTGACCCCCAAATGTTCTGTCATTCCTTTCTTTGAGAGGTGGGAGCTCTGTTTCCTCCCCTTGAATTTGGGAGAGCTTGTGACTACTTCAACCAATCAGATATGTCTGACATGATGCAATGCGACATTCAAGGCTCAGTAAGAAAAAAATCATGCAGCTTCCACCTGGTTCTCTCAAAATGCTCACTCTATTGGGAAACCAGAAGCTATGGAAGAAGTGTGCCTGTTCTGAGACCATGTTGCTGGAAGAAGGCACATGCAGGAGCAGGGTTGAAGAGTCCCTGATGACTGCTAGCCTTGTGAGTCCATTGAACCTTCAAATGATGCCATCCCCAGTCAGCATCTGATGGAACCACAAAGAGATCCCAACTGAGGACTGCCCAGCTGAGACCATCCTGAGTTCCTGGCCTACAAAAACATGAACTACATAAAACATTTGTTTCATATCATTAAGCTATGGAGTAATTTGTTATGTAGTACTAGTAACCAGATCAATTACCATAGAGCAAAATAAAATTTATGGTGAATTTTTAGAATAACTATAATAAGAGATATTTGATAATAAACAAAAAAAAGAAGACCATGTTTTAGGCACATTTTTATGTATCAGAAACCTAGGTCCGGAGTATACAAAGACAAAATGGAAAAAATATATTAAAAAACAGCACACATTCCTCAGATAATAACATACCCAGTAGATAAAAATCTATCAGAATTTATAGGGTGTAACATATAAACATGCATAGTAATTTAAGTGGTTTAACTAGTATACATGTATATACATTAAAATTCTTTATATCAAATAAAAGTGAATATTTTAAAAACACATGATACCTTGACCAAAAAATTGACAAAAATCATATTTGGCTTAATTAAACTTTTCCATAAATAAAAATATTAATTACACATAGGCCACTTTCACTGATAATTAACATGGATTAAAAATATATATGATAAAAGAGAGAACCAAAATGGCAGAGGATTAAGTAAAGCTACATCAGTCTCCTCCCAGGATCAGTCTGGATTTACAACTTAATTGGGGAGAAATTGTCTAGAATAACCAATAGAACACCAGCTGGAGAGAAGCCTTATAATTGTGGACAGGACAGAAGAGGCTGGTTCATCAGAAGGTGACAGGTAAGAAATACTGAGACCAGAGAAAGCTGGCTGGGCTCCCATGGATGGCAGCTGAAGGGACTGGGGCTGGGGGCACCACCTGAGAAGGAGGGGCTCTAAACCCCCAGCTGGGCTTCCCAGCCTATAGCAACACTGATTAGAGTAAAACAGCATCCATCTGTGGAAATCAAAAGCCATGGGGTTTGCTAGTCTGACATAACTGGAGACAGAGAATTTACTAAAGTGACCACACACAAAAATAATTGGCACCTGCTTATCCTGGGCTGCAGCAGAGAAAGGGTAGAGTGGAATAGAGATGCTTAAGGAGAATTTGGAGCAGTGGCTTTGAGGAGAGAAATGAGAGAACAGCCAATAGGGTCCCAGTGCTGACTCATTCCCCCCAACCCAGACAGACTACACTACTCCAAGTGGCATCTGCTTGAGGGGACATTTTAGCCTTGCCCATAGGAATCAATCTGCCCTGCCCAGCAATGCGTAAACAGAACCACTGATCACAGATTGATTGGATTAACACCAAATTAATCTAGCCTGCCCCACATTACTTAAGCCTGACCGCTAATCATAGATTGATTGAATTACACCTGAATTATTGTGTTCTGTACAGTGATGCCAAACCTGACAGGTGATCACACATTAATTGGATTTAGAACTGAAGGACACACACAAAGATAGTGGATCTCTGGTTGGCTCCAACAGGCTGACTAGGCCCAGATGGGGACACAAGCTGACATCACCAGAGGTGAATCCAGGAAGTAAAGAAAGTGCACCTCAACATGACAGAAGGCCACACATAAATACAGGAACTCAAAACAGTGCAATTTAAGAAGCAAAAAAACAAAAACAAAGAACAAGAAGAGTCACCAAAAATGGGGAGAAAAATAAACAATCCATCACCCAAAGAAAAGGAAGAACACTCAGAAAGACTGCTAAACGAAATAGAGACAAGCAAACTATCTAACATGGAATTCAAAATGATGATAGACAAGCTCAATGAGCTCAGCAGCTCAAAGAAAACTACAAACAACTCCAGGGGAGCTTTGAAGGACTCCAGAAAAGCTACAGTAAACTTAATGAAAACTATACCACCATTAAAAAGGACATAGAAACCACCAATAATATCAGGAGGAAATGAAGACTACAATTTCTGAATTGAAGAATATAGTAGAAGGAGTCGAAAGCAAGCTAGATGAAGCACAAAATCAGATCAGGAAGGTGGAAGACAATGTAGAAAAAAATTTCCAGATAGTGCAACAAAATGGAAAAAGACTGAAAAGAAAAGAAGAGGATTTAAGAGAGCTGCAGGGCAACATGAAATGGAATAATATTCATATCATAGGGATACCAGAAGGAGAGGAAGAGAAGGAAGGGATGAATAACTGTTTGAAAAATTTAAAGACAGAAAATTTCCCTAACTTGATGAGCAAAAATGTCACTCAAGTTCAGGAAATACAGAGGGTCCCAATGAAGATGAACCCAAACAGGCCCACTCCAAGACACATCATAATTAAAATGGCAAATTTCAAAGACAAAAAGAATCCTAAAAGCAGCATGAGAGAAACAGCTAATAACATATAAGGGGCTCTTATAAGGTTATCAGTTGATTTCTCAACAGAAACACTCCAAGCCAGAAGGGAATGGCAAAAAATATTCCAAACAATGGGGAAAAAAAAAAAAAAAAAAGGCCTGCAACTAAGACTAATCTACCCACCAAGGCTCTCATTCAAAATGGAAGGTGAAATAAGGAGTTTCCCAGACAAAAGAAGGCTAAAAGGATATGTCTCCACCAAATGAGCATTGCAAGAGATGCTAAAGAGGCTGCTTAAAAAAGTTAAAGAAACAGAGAGAGACAGATAGGAACACAGGTACAAAGGGGAAACTTGTCATTGAATAAGTATCTGTTAATAATAACCTTAAATGTAACTGGATTAAATGCACCAATCAAAAGACATAGGGTAGCTAAATGGATAAAAAACACATGACCCACATATATGTTGTCTACAAGAGACCCACCTCAGAACAAAAGATTGACACAAACTGAAACTGAATGGATGGAAAAATATATTTCAAGCAAATGGACATGAAAAAAAGGCTGGGGTAGCAATACTTGTATCAGACAAAATAGATTTTACAACAAGGCAATAAATAGAGGGGAAAAAGGACATTTCATAATACTTAAGGGAACAATCCATTAAGAAAATATAACCCTTGTAAACATATATGCACCAAACATTAGAGCACCCAAAATTATAAGGAAAACCTTGAGAGGACTTCAAGAAGGATATCAACAACAACACACTAATAGTAGGGGATTTTAACACCTCATTATCAACAATGGACAGATTTCCAAACAAAAGAACACCAAGAGTATTGTGGCATTGAAGAACACTCTACTTAACTGTACTTAACTAATACTTAACTAATGAACTAAACATACTTAACTAATGAACCCCAAAGAAGCAAAATAAACATTCTGTCAAATGCAAATAGAACATTCTTCTAGACCCCATGGTAGGACACAAGAAAAGTCTCCACAAATCCAATAAAACTGAAGTTATATCAAGCATCTTCTCAGATCACAATAGCTTCAAACTAGAAACCAACCTCAAGGGAAAAACCCAAAAAACATTCTAATTCATGGAGACTGAATAATGTGCTATTAAATAATGAATGGGTTAACAATGACATCAAAGAAGAAATCAAAAAGTTTCCTGAAACAAATGAAAATGAATTCACAATACCCCGAAACTTATGGGACACAGGAAAGGCAGTCCTCAGAGGGAAGTTGATAGCAATACAGACCTACCTAAAAAAGATAGAAGAATCTCAAACAATCTAACCATAAAACTATAAGAACTGGAGAAATAAAAAACAAAGCCCAGAGCAAGTAGAAGGAAGGAAATAATTAAGATCAGAGCAGAATTTAAATTACAGAAACCAAAATAATTTTTTAAAAGGATCAATAAATCCAGGAGCTGTTTTTTTGAAAAGATAAACAGAATTGACAAGCCTTTAACCAGACTCATGAAGAAAAAGGGAGAGGGAACCCAAATAAACAGAATCAGAAATGACAAAGGAGAAATCATAATTGATACTTCAGAAATACAAAGGATTGTAAGAAATTACTACAAACAATTATTGACAAAAAACTTGACAATCTGGGTGAAATGGACAAATTTCTTGAAATGTGTACTCTTCCAAAACTGAATAAAGAAGAAGCAGAAAGCCTAAATAGACCAATAACAACTAACAAAATTGAAGAAGTAATAAAAAATCACCCAGCCCACAAAAGCCTCAGACCAGATGGCTACATAGGCAAATTTTACCAAACATTTAGGGAAGAATTAACTCCTATCTTTCTCAACCTATTCCAAAAAAAAAAAAAAAAAAGGGAGGGGATGACTCCCAAACTCTTTCTATGAGGCCAGTATTGTTCTAATCTCAAAACCAGGTCAAGACACAACAAAGAAAAAAAACTGCAGGTGAGTATTACTCATGAACATAGATGTTAAAAATCCTCAACAAAATTATTGGCAAACTGGATCCAGCCAATACATTAAAAACATCATACACCATGATCAAGTAGGATTCATCCCAGGGATGCAAGGATGGTATTATATTCACAAATCAGTAACTGTAATACACCACATAAACAAAATGAAAGACAAAAAACATATGCTTATCCATAGATGCTGAAAAAGCATTTGATAAAGTATAGGACCCATTTATGATAAAAGTGCTCAGCAAAGTGGGAATAGAGGGGGCATACCTCAATATAACAAAGACCATATTGAATATGGGCAAAAACTAAAAGCTTTCCCCCTAAGATCAGGAACAAGGAAAGGCTGTCCACTCTCTCCACTTCTATTCAACATTGTTTTTGGAAGTTTTAGCCATGGTGATCAGACAAGAAAAAGGAATCAAAGGCCTCCAAATTGGAAAGGAGGAAGTAAAACTGTCATTGTTTACAGATGACATGACAGTATACATAGAAAATCCAATAGACTTCACCACAAAACTGCTCAAACTAATAAGTGCATTTGGCAAAATAGCTGGGTACAAAGTCAATATCCAGAAATCAAGGCATTTTTGAATATCAACAATGAAACATCAGAGATTGAAGCTAGAGATCAAATCCTGTTTACTATAGCAAGAAGAAAAATAAAGTACTTAGGAATAAACTTAACCAAGGAGGTAAAAGATTTGTACGCAGAAAACTACAGAACACTGACAAGTGAAATTAATGAAATTAAAGAAGATACAAATAAATGAAACAGGTGGGAAGAATTAACATCATTAAAATGTCCATACTACCTAAAGCAATTTATAGCTTAAATGCAATGCCTATTAAAATACCAATGACATATTTCATAGATGTAGAAAAAATACTTCAAAAGTTTATATGGAGCCAAAAGTAATCACAAATAACAACAGTAATCTTGAGAAAGAACGAAGTAGGAGGAATCACAATACCAGATATCAAAACTTACTACAAGACCACTGTAATCAAAACAGTATGGTACTAGCATAAGAATAAACATACAGATCAATGGAACAGAATAGAGAGCCCAGAAATAAACCCAGAACTCTATGGTCAATTAATATTCAGCAAAGGGGGAAGAATAAAATGAAGTAAACATAGCCTCTTCAAAAAGTGGTGTTGGGAGAACTGGACAGGGACATGGAAAAAAATAAAGCTAGACCAACTTATATCATACACCAGAATAAACTCAAGATGGATAAAGGACTTAAACATAAGCCATGTCACCATAAAAGTCCTAGAGGAAAACCTAGGCAGTAAAATTTCAGGTATCCCATGCAGCAATATTTTCACCAATACTTCCCAAGGGAAAGGGAAATAAAGAAACAAATAAAAATGGTACTGCTTCAATCTGAAAAATTTCTGCTCAGCTAAAGAAAACATCAGCAAAATTAAAAGGGAACCAACTATATGGGAAAATATATTTGCCAATGACACTTCAGACAAGGGTTTGATCTCCAAAATATATAAAGAACTTATATGACTGAACACCAGGGAGACAGCACAATTAAAAAATGGGCAAAAGATCTAAAAAGACCCTTCTCTGAGAAGGATATATAAAGGGCCCATAGCATATGAAAGAATGCTGAACATTATTAGTCATCAGAGAGATGCAAATTAAAATTACAAGGAGATACCACCTCACACCTGTCATAATGGCAATCATTAACAAATCAACAAAAAAGTGCTGGGGAGGATGTGGAGGAAAGAGAACCCTAGTGCATTGTTTTGGTGGGAATGCAAACTGGTGCAGCTATTAAGGAAAATAGTATGGAATTTCCTCAAAAAACTAAAAATGGAACTGCCTTTTGATCCAACAATTCCACTGCTAGGATCATACTTAAAGAGCCCTGAAACACCAATTTAGAAGAACCTATGCACCCCTATGTTCATAGCAGTGCTACTTACAATAGCCGAGTGCCAGAAACAGCCTAAGTGCCCATCAGTGGATGAATGGATCAAAAAACTTTGGTACATTTACACAATGTAATACTACATAGCAGAAGGAAAGAAGGAACTCCTACCTTTTGCAATAACATGGATGGAACTGGTGAGTATTATGCTTAGTGAAATAAGCAAGCCAGGGAAAGACAAATACCATATAATCTCACCTAATGCAGGAGACTAATGAACAAAACAAACGAATAAGCAAAATAGAACCAGAGGCATGGAAACAAGGAAAGACCTTCAGTGTGCAAAGGGGAGGGTGGAGGCGGAGAAAGAGGCAAAGAAGGGAAACATTTTAGTCAAGGAACTAGTATAAATGACCCATGGACAAGGACAACATATGGAGATTGACTGTGGGAGAGGGGATAGGGAAGGTGGGACAGGGGGAGGGTGTGACAGGGGAGAGCAGTGGGGGAAAAATGAGAAAAATATAATACAAAAATTATATATATATACATATATATATATATGTATATATATATATATTCAATAAAAATGCATCCAAAACCTTTATGTACTTGAGATCTCTAAATAATTTTTATGAGGAAAATCCAATGGAGATGAAAGTCAGTTAGAATCAGGAACAATGAAAACACTACACATTTAGTCTTGTAGCATTTTGCCAAATGAGTCTAGAAGAAAAGACATAAAATATATAGCCTTTGATGAATCTATTGGACAAAAAGATTTTAAAAATAATGAGTTTTTTAAAAACTTTTAAAAATTGGATTATTCCAAAGAAAGTGGAAAAAATGATGACAAAGAGTAGGGTTGACCAATATATTAGTTCCTAAGGGCTAACATAGTAAGTTACTAAAAACTGAGGGACTTAAAAAATATATCCTTTCACAGGTCTGGAGTCAGAAGTATGAAATCAAGGTGTCACAAACTTATGTTTCTTCCAAAGGTTATAAGAGGATCCTCTTGTTTTCTCCAGTTTCTGTTGGCTCCAAGTATCCCTTGATTTATAGCAAACTTTGCCTCTATCTTCACATGGTCTCCTCTTCTGTGTCTGTGTTTTCTCTTCTTCTGTCTCTTATAAGGACACTTGGATTTAGAATTCTCTCAGATAATCTAGGATGATCTTACCTGAAGAGTGTTAAATTAATTACAACTGCAAAAACTTTTTAAAATAAGGTCTCATTCATAGCTATTGGGGGGCAGGATGTGAATTTTGGGTCCACAATTCAACCCACTATAAGCAATAAAATAGAAAGGTGGTTTTCTAAAATTCTATCAAATTCACTAAACTAAGATTAATTGAATTTCAAATTAAGAGAATAATTGCAAAATTTAACACAGAATAAACGTTCTTTGAGAGCTATAAAGAGATCTTTCTTAATTTGATAAGAAGCATCTTCCTGGATTCCTGATACTTTAGAATTATAAAACTATCTATTGTACACAACTTATAAAATGTTTTGTAAAAATTAAAGTTTACTAATATATTTTTAAAGTTTTGTTTATTTATTTTTATAGAGAGTGGAAGGGAGGAAGAACGAGAGGGAAAGAAACATCCATATGTGGTTACCCCTTGTATGTCCCCAACTGGGGACACGGCCTGCAACCCAGGCCTGTGCCCTGACTGGGGATTAAACTGGCAACTCTTTGGTTTGCAGGTTGGTGCTCAGTCCACTGAGCCACACCAGCCAGGGCTACTTGGCTAATAATATTAAGGATAGGTGAGAATCTGGTCACAGAGCTGTCATGTGCTGTCAAGGGGAGTCCAAGCCAGCACAGGTATGTATGGCATTTTGACCATAACTGCTAAAATGTAGAGCCTGTGTATCCTATTACCTGAATATTCTACTACCTTGTATTGACTCTCAAGGAATACTTGAACATGAATAAGGGAGGCATAGTTAATTATTTTCACACAACCTAAATGCCCATGATTAAGGGAATGACTGAAAAGCAAATGTTGGTTTATTTACAGAGATTCTGATTAACAGTTTAAATTATGTGATCTAATATGTATTCACCACTTCAAACATTTAAGTTGTAGAATATATGCTGTCTGATGCCATTCACCTAAAAAACACAAAACACCACAATCATTCTTAATGGTCCACTTACATGTATTTGAATAAATGGAGAACATTCTGGAAGACTAGGCTACAGATACCTCATAGTTATATGTCAGAGTGATGTCCAACTTTTGTATTTTTTCATAATAATTTTAAAAGATTTTATTTATTATCTTTAAAGAGAGGGGTAGGGAGAGAGGCAGGGAGGGAGAAAGACATCTATGTATGGTTGCCTTTCACCTTCCTCCAGCTACGGATCAGGCTGGAGACCTGGCTTGCAACCTGGTTATGTGCCCTGGCTGGGGAATCGAACCAGTGACCTTTGGGTTAACAGGCTGGGGCCTTATCTACCATGCCAACAGCCAGGGCTAAAATATAGTTTTTAAAACAAACATTTTTTAGCACTACTTAATTATATTTATTTATTTATTTATTTTGGTTTTTTTATTTTTAATTTTATTGTTGTTGTATTACATCCATCCCCTTTTTGCTCCCCTCTGTCCCCCTCCCCACCCACCCATTCCCCCCAAAGTCAATCCCACCTGTTGTCCATGTCCATGGTTCCTTTATACTAGGTTCTTGTCTAAGCTGCTCCCCTTTCTTGCCTCTGCCTCCCCCCTCCCCCCAACCCCTTTCCCCCTGAC